>JAMQGT020015314.1:0-233198 GCA_024447675.2 Pterophyllum scalare | reverse complement strand
AGTTAATTGCTAGCACACTGGAGCCAAAAATGTGAGGAAAGAGCCTCCTAGTTTGGCTTAAAAACAGCCTTCCTTTTTCAGGAAACTGATAACCAAAAAGAAGCTAAAAGCTAAAATTATCTAGGGCAGAGTGTAGTGTAGTACTTCTCTGAGCAAATTTGCTTAACTCTGCAGCAGCATTTGATTCAGGGGAACGCACTCCAATAATTCAACCAGCAGGGTGAAGTTTAAATTTAAAGGAGAAGTAGTGCTGCTCCAGAGCAGAGAAACCAAAACCTTTAGGGGCCCAAAGAGGTAGTATATAAAGGGAGACAAAGTGAGGAAGAGGGTTGCGGAGGACACGGCAGACATGGAGCAGAGAGAAAACTACAGCAGCCTGCATGAGTTCACAGAGGAGCTGGGACCAGGAGGAAACAGTCTAATCCCACAACACAGCAACGGTAATTTGTGTGCATATGTGGCAAGAAACAAACAGATGTGTAAGAGCCAGAGGTGGGCATCAGGACCTTTACTTAATTGCTGTTCATAGTGATGTACGTGGTGCTCCTACTTTGTACTCAGATTTTGCACTGGGTACAGTATTAAAAAAATAGATAAGTGCTTACTACCTGTATTTTACTTGACTTTATTAATGCTACATGTTTATATATTATAACAGTTTTTGTAATAAATGCATTAATATGGCAGGGTTTTAATGCTGAAGCTGGTAATTGTAGCGGTTGGGTTGTGAAGTTATTGTGTAGTGCATATTAATGAGTGTGCTCATTTCAGGTATTGTCTTAATCTCCTGAGCCCCGAACAATTTGTGATCCTAGCTATTAGTGATTAGTTGGACCTGATCAGTCTAAAAAGATGCCTCTCTGATAAGTATAAAATGTATTAAGTGTAAGGTGCAGAAAAACTAAAATGTAATGTCCCTGTTTGAGGACACAGGAGGTTAATATAGCTGTCAACTATGTTTCCCTCTGAACACAGCGGAGTAGAAGTATACAGTGTTATGCAATGATAGTACTCAAATAAACCACAGGAACCTCAAATTTTAAGAAACACAGTTTGAATAAATTTATTCAGGCTAACTTCCACTAGATATTTAGCATGTTTCCACCATACAATAATCGCTCTGAAAGAAGCACATTTTGCTCATCATACTTCCATTGAATTTTTAATTAAGAGAATAAGACCATGTGATGTTGGAAAGAACTGGAGTATCTTTAATTTAGTGCTATGCGTGAGTACAGCTGTAAGACAGCTGGATTTTACAGGAATGTTTGTGCTGACGCTTATTTTTTACTGCTCGACTTTCCCGGCAGACTTTTCCCGGCAGCACAGTGGCTCGGTGGTTAGTGTTGTTGCCTTAAACAGCAGGATCCAGGTTTCGGACTTGGGCAGTGCCTTTCTGTATGGATTGTGCATCTTCAGCCTATGTTGCTAGGCTAGTAGTGCTTACCTTGGCTCAGAACACTCTTACAAAAATATTCTAAAACCTTCATTTCCTGGTTAAATTGTGTTTTTAAAAAATTATCTTTATATTACACAGTGTTTGTCACAGATGTGCTACTTTGCAGATAAAGATTTTACCAACAAAACATCCTTAACAGTCATCTTATAAAGGAAGTGGCTGCAGATTATTCTTTAAATGCAACTGCCAAAAAATTGTTTTAAGTAGCACAAATTGTTGCATACATTCTGCTGCTTTTTATTTAGATTTATTTATTTAGATCAAATTTAGATCAAATTTAAGTAAAGAGTCTATGTAAAGTGTTGACCTGTCTTCTTCATATCTTCTGCAATTATCTGCAGCATACTGCAGCATACTGGATATCAGCTGCCAGGCCAAATCCAGAAGCTCTGTGCCATACACAAATATGCTTCTGATCACAATAATATAGAAACACTGAATCAAAAACTGAGGCGCCAAAGTGCACGCAACACAAAATCTGTGCCACTGCCAAAAATGTTGGCCGTGACTGTAATGTTTAAGGATGGTACAAATATACAGCCTTTATATGCTACTTTAGTAAAGTATCTGAAACTCTGTAATTTAGTATTTGTGTAAATATGTGACAGCATGAGGCACAGATACAGAGACTACCAACTGACTTGACTTTCAGTAGAAATGTTCTCTTTGGGGATTTGAAAATATAATGAAGCTAAACTCTGGTCAAACGGTTCTGCCCTGAAATTTCCTTTAAAGTCTGCTCTCGCTGCTACACCAGAGGAATTAAAGTAGTGAACTGACAGCTTGCATGCTGTGGGCTGTTTTGTGTCTAATCAGGCTCCCAGGGACTGAAGCGAGGAGTTGAGTGTTTGCGGAGTAAGACTTCCCTCCTGATACTTATTGGCTTTTTGGCCTCTCTCTTTGCCAACATCGTACTCGCTGTTCTCTGTAAGTATAAACACTGTCTTAGTACCTCATGCCCCTCTTGTATATGTTGTACTTTGGGTCCAGTGCAAAAGATTTAGGTACTTAAAATAGTCTATATTTATCAGTTTTACTTCATAAGAAATGGAGGAGAGAAAAAAGAAAAAATCAATATTTGCTGCAAGCAAACAGCATCAGTTCGCCTGCATTTGTACACAGCTTTTAAGGTACTTAGGAGGTATGTTGGAGATCTTGCTTTGGTTCTTTAGTGGATTTATTCTGCCTCAGTATCTTCTGTCTCTTCATGTAATCCCAGACTGACTCCATCCACAATATTGGGATCAAGCTTCTTTAGGGGGAAAACATATTGCTCTTGTTGTCACTAAAGAGCGTCATTTATGACTCTGACTGTATGTTTGGAGTCATTTCTGTGCCGCAGTCTGAATTTGGTACCGAACTGATGTCTCTCTGGGGTATTGCTTGATGGAAAAGGACCCAAACATCTGAAGTGCCTAAAACTTTTGCACTGTGCTGCCTGTCTGTCTCTGTGTCTTTGGGTCTCTATCCCACGCTGATTATTCTCTCTTTATTTCAGCTCAGTGTGCTTTTGGACACCTAGAATTGGCAATAAAAAAGATAAAGCACTCTCTCCAGTCCAGTGAGGGTCATGTAATAGAAAAAGCACAAAAGTCCATAATTGTGAAATATTTCTCCTGCAGGGCCAAGAGTCTCTGGCAGCTCAGCCTGATAATGTGCTTGTGAGGACACTCTCTCATTTAAAACAAACACCACTGGGGCCGTACGTGCTTGATCTATTGCCACACACACACACACACACACACACACAAACTCATTCAGACGCACACTCAAAAGCTATCGAGTACCATTTTCGAATTTAAAAATGATGACTGGTACATCTTGAGGCAAGAGAGGGAAATAAAAAGAAATACTTCCTATGACAACAGGATCTCTAACATATTGCAAGACTTTCGATAGAGAGAAAGTGGTTTAATTCCACTTTATGACTTTTTAGAGAAAGTCTGCCTAAATAAAACAAATTAAATGTCACATAATGGTATACAGTGTAGCTGCAGATTAAATCACAACTGCCATGTGGAAATTTAGCACATTTCATTTCACAAATATCTGCAGTAAATGCATTCATAGTAGTGTTTTGCTTTTGTTTTTGTGAAGTCATGCAAGCCACATTTTACCTCACAGCAGCACCTGCATCTGTGTTTCGAGAGGGCTTTCTAGGAAATGATTACGTTTCATTAGTCTGATAAAGTGGAACTCATTTTTATAGCACACGTTAACTCTGATGTGATCTTTCAACCACAGTTCAGCTTACAATAAATCAAAGTAAACACTTGGAGAATTACTTTGAATCGGCTCAGCAGGTGCAAGTGGCCTAGCTTTCGTTTCCTCAAAACACGGCCAGTTACAGCACTTATTTAAATTTAAACTGTAAGATGTTAATTGTGTCTGAAAGATGTCACTACGATGATACTTCTTAATGAGAGTGAGGTAACCACAGTAACAATTATCTCTATTTATGGCAGTGGACGAATACATCTTTTTAAATGTTTCAGTACTCAAATGGGAAGTGGCAACATAAAAGAGAGGAAACACACAAATGGAAAAATATGTGGCAATGAAACCAGATTGCAAATGATAATTTCTTCCAGCCGCAAGGGATCTCATGTAAACATGATTATTCCAGCCAGGGCAGCAATAAAACCATACAGAGATTCACAGACTGTAAAGAGAAGCATTATATGTTTGAAGAGAGAGTGCTTCAGTGGCAAATGATAAACCACAAATGTATAAAAATTGCATTTGTTTATACTCACACTTATGTGGTCCCAACTTTCAACTTGACAAATATTGGATGGATTTCCATATTAGTGATCGTCTCACAGATATTGGTGGTTTTGACGTAAATGTCTTCACTGTGTCATATAATTTGGTAAATGCACTCATGTTCTTCTATTACAGTCATTTAACTTTTCATCAGTATCTTCACTGGGTCAAAAGTTAGATTTGCCCAAAACTAATAAAAACTAATAATGTTCCTATCAACCTGACGGCGACTGCAGTTCGTGGGCTTTCTTCTTGAGAAAGTCTATGAACATCAGCAACTGTTATTTCTATGTTTTGTTGACTATATAAAGGCCTCTGATTCAGTATTGCATGACAAACTCTGGATAACCATGTTAGATATGGGCTACCCAGCCCTTCTAGTTGACACTGGTGCCAAGTGCTTGCTCATAGGGGGTCATTTTGACTGTTGGGTTTTCTCTGTAATTATGGTAGTGTCTTTACCTTACAGTATAAAGTGCCTTGAGGCGACTGTTTGTTGTGATTTGGTGCTATATAAATAAAACTGAACTGAACTGAACAATCAGTGGTACAGGTGTACCTAATAAAGTTGCTAGTGAGTCTATAGTCATGTTCTTTCTTGATGATGACTTAGCTTTTCATTAAGTGCAATAATCGCAATAATTGTGTCAGAAATTTAATTTGGCCAACTATCTATCTATCTATCTATCTATCTATCTATCTATCTATCTATCTATCTATCTATCTATCTATCTATCTATCTATCTATCTATCTATCTATCTATCTATCTTCTCAGTGATTAACAGGCCAGGTGTCTCACTGGACACTTCCTGCTCTTCAGTTCTGGGTTTGAAATCGATGCAGAAACGTTACATCCAGCTGTGTGAAGACTACAGTGCCCTGGGACAGAACTGTTCAAAAACAGGTGGCAAGAAGTCGTTCAAACAAATGAACACGATCTTCATTTCCTGCTCTCTTTGATTTCCCCTTCCCCTCATCCCTTTATCTTGCTCTTTCTCATTAACAGTTAAGCAGTGCAGGGAGTGTCCTGAAGGTTGGCTTCATGTCGGGAATCTGTGTTACTATTTCAGCAATGACAAGCTGGACTGGATGAAGAGCAGAGACAGCTGTGAAGAGATGGGCAGTCATCTCACCATACTGCACACCAAAGAACAGCATGTATGCAAGTTAATGTGTGTGTGTGTGTGTGTGTGTGTGTGTGTGTGTGTGTGTGTGTGTGTGTGTGTGTGTGTGTGTGTGAGAGATTGCTGAACCCTGCTGACCAGCACAGGTGTTGCTCATTCCCCTAATTGTGTGGGTTACTGCATGCTGCTGGCAAACAGGTGGATTTGGGTGGGAGGGGAGATGGTGCTCATATATCTTTGCAAGGCAAGGTCATCTTATCTGTTAAAGTTAAGAGCGCCACTGGACTTTTTCACAGCCAGTGTTAGTGACAACATTAATGTTGGTTCCTTCTGCTCAGGTGTTGCAGTAAACATTGTCAGTGTGGAAGTGAGCCATGCACATTATGCTGCAATAGGAATGGCTAAATAAACTTCATCTGTTAAAAAAGAGTAACCAAGCTGCAAGCAAGCAATGCAGTAAATAATTCAAACTCCACAGTATAAGTCATGTTTAATTAGTCTGTGATTTCATGTGGCTAGAAGTTTATTCTTGTCAATTATGTCTGCAAACCATAGACTGTATACGAAAGATAGCTAATCAAAGTCACCCATTTCCTTGGTTTAGGTTCCCATTTCCCTTCAGTTTTAGCATGTACACCATCGCCATCTTGGTCTTTTGGAACCAGATGAGACTGTATTTGGACAAGAGGGTGGAATTATCGGCATATGCTAGCAAGCTTAGTTAACTAGACTATATGGGTGCACCACACCTGCTCGTTAGTGCTTAGTAACAAATGAAAAATATTAGTATTTTGCTCACTTGGCTGGGTTGTCGGTACAATTACCCTCACAGTGAGTCACATTATTTGTCTGATTATTGATTTAAAAATGCTCCAAAAGGCACAAATAAGATGTGAAGATCCAAATTAGCTGAGATGAAGCTTAGCTGGATTGTGTAGGCACCATAATGTCATCCATTAGTTTATGGACATAAACTCTATGGGTGCAATGTACAGACACTTCTATCTGCTGATTAATGCAAAAGTAACAGACTGAAAATATAGAAACTGAAGCATAGATTTATTGGACATGCTGTACAGAGCAAGCCTTAATTTTTGTGAGTTAACTCTAATAAAATGCACCAAAAGACTCCAGAAACACACCAGAGAGCTTACTGTGGAGAACAATCCTGGCAGACACCTGAGAAGTGCACCTTCCTGTGTCAGCATCCACCTGTTAGTCAAAGGTTTTTACACTCCCAAATTTAAACCATAACAAAATCCAAATGTCTGAGTTATTAAAATAAAATCGCCCCTCATACAAATATTATGAAGGGAGAAAATGGCTAAAGAGGCCAAAAACACTTTTTATATCAAGTTGTTAAAATGTTCTTTTCATAGCTGATGTTAATCAAGTTGACTCTTCGGGAATCAGCCTCAAGTGGCCACTGGACATTTGAGATTTGTGAGATTTGTGTGTCTATTATCTCTAGGATGCTCTGGAAAAGGAAGCTAGGAGAATTGGTGGATTTGATTACCACTTCTGGATCGGCCTGTCTGACACAGAGAAAGAAGGAGACTGGAGATGGGTGGACAACACAACACTGGAATACAAGTAACAACATTTAATGCATATGTTTTAGATAACTTTTAGATTTAATTTCCTATGCTGCTTTCATTTTCAATTATGACCCCAAATAATCCATCCAGGATGAACCTGTATAAATTCAAAAGGCAAACACTGCCCATGCTTATACCAAAGCCTCAGGTATATCAAACATTTCATCATCAATAAATCAAATAGCTGGGCAAGTGGAGCTTGTTTTTATCATTTGTCAGAAATGTTCAGAGTTGTTATTTATAGCTCTCCTATCTATCACATTTTCTGCTCTCCCCCTCTGTCACAGATATTGGGATCAATTGAGCTCAGAGCCAGATAACCACCACACGGGAGGGGAACACGGGGAGGACTGTGCCACCTTAGACAGCCACTCGAAGACATGGTTTGATGTTCCTTGTGATCACATTTATAAACGAATCTGCCAGATGGATGCCATTCAGCTCAACTGAATCCCTACACCGCTAAATGCTGCAGACCTGCAATAACTGGATATGCAAGACAAGAAAATGAATGGGTACATGTTTGGGATTATAGAAAATAGAAGTCGGCACTAAAATAAGCACTTTTTTTTTATTTTGGCTTTTTTTTTTGAGGGGGGTTAAGCTCACAGTTGCTGAAAAGCTGCACATTATGTTGAGAAAGCTTGCTGGAGATTAGGCAATTCACTGCAAGACATCCTTTGTGTAACTGATTTTACACAAGGATACGAATATTTTAAAAATGTGAGACCATGACATCATGCGACAATTTTTGAGTTTACAATGAATTTGTGTAGTTTCACAGTTGCACTGTTTGCAGTGAAATGACCATGAATTTTGCCACTGTGTCACATTTATTTTAATCAGTCTGCTATTTTTGATTGTGAAAGCAGCAAAATGCTTCAGAACTAAAACTGTAGGTTTTACTGGGGGCCATGCAGTGAGGGTTCTGTTTTGATCTTATCTTAGAAATCGGCCTTACCTCATGCAGTGCCTATGATAGCTCTTAAAACCCTGTGGTTAAAAAAAAAGAAAAAAAGACATGGAATCTGGCACACTGACTGGCAACACTCAATTTGATTCTTTCAATCAAGTTTCGTAGCTACACCGAAGGTGCGGCTATACAATTTATTTCAAAACTGAGGTTTTCAATTAAATTTCAATTGAAATAATAAACGAAGCAATTACAATAGGGCCTTCGCACATTTCATGCTCGGGCCCTAATTAGCTGCAAAACAGGAAATGAGGTCATATCTTTGCACCTGCACCTGAAACACCAGGTGTATATTGGATAGGAAGTGGTTTGTGGGGGGTTGCATGTACGTGTGTGTGTGTGTGTGTGTGTGTGTGTGTGTGTGTGTGTGTGTAGCACCTTGAAGCTGGCTTGTTGGGGCCACAAGCCTGCTGCAACTGGACCTTTCTCAAATTGGTACATGAAAAAGCTGAATCTGACCAGTAAGGTGTGCTTTAATAAGAAAATCTCTGTTTTGTTTATGCCTGTTGAGGTGTTTGTTGTTTACCAGTGTTATAGTGTCCTCATCCGCAAAGTCATGAGAGTCTACTTGGGTTAAAGTGACAAAAAAATTCTTCATTAAAGGGTGAACATATGCCCTCAAAATTTTTGCCACCTACACTAAAATCAAACTACTAGTGTCTTTAAGGTAGACTTCAAGCAGGCCTGAAATAAACAAAATCCCACTCATCCCTGGTGGAATGCCGGCAAACAAGTCTTATCCTGGAATTAAACAAATAATTATTGTGTCTGGTAATATTATGGAAGGTCCCAAGGTTGATACGTACAATACATGTGAAATTAATGTAATTTAAATTCACCAGCCCCAGATTTTTCCAGTGTTGGTTAATACTGGCACCCAAAACATGCAAAAGCATTAATATAGACTTTAGATTTTCAAAAACCCTTGTTGGTTAAAGCTCGTTGAAATCTGCCAAACAGAAAGTGAGATTATATTTCAGCAACTGTTTCTTGAATTGAGTGTGAACTTAGAGTCGAGTAGTAGAGAACTTTTTTTGAGGTTGTGTAATTTGACCACTTGGAGCTGCAGTTAGCAAAATCCATAGACAGTATATAAGATGGATGTAGCCATGGTGACATCACCCACTGATCAGTGAACGGACTCAATATTTTATTCAGTATGCGCCAGAGAGACTGATGGTGCCAGTAAACTCATCAGTAACGTGTTTTCACATAAACTTCTAGATGCCGACGTCCTTTTGCAACCACAGGTATTGCCCTCTGCTGGCCTTCGTATAGAATGCAGGTTTAAGGCACTTGAACATGTGGCTTCACATTTTAGCCCCTGAAGCGACATCTGTCTTTTAAAAAGGAGTTTTTATCAGTGCTTATGGCCACCCTTGATCAAATCAGGTTAACTGTGCCCTTCCTGCTTGCAGCTACAGTATGATTTCTTGGTATTTTCCCTTTAAGATGAATCATGTTGCTTCTCTGCAAAATATTATATTTGTATGTATGTACACATGTAAGTCAATAAAACTGTCTTTTATAGTCTTTTTGTTTTCAGTCTATTACATCTATTATATGCTTATATTGTGCGTATGTACTGTTAGCATTTTGTACTTGTTTTAAAGCAAAATTATTGATCTCTTATTACATGCTGCAGCCTCAGTGCAGATATGAGTTGGTGGATCTCTAACAGACAGGGATTTTACATTCTTTGTTTATTTTTGACACATTTTTAAATATTACACAAGAATTAGAGTATTATAAGTCAAATGTCATATGCAAACCCCATTGTAGAGCACCTTTTAACAACCAGCTGCTACATAGAAGATGCCAGGCCTGACAAGATATTGGAAGCCCAGTGCCATTTAAAAAGCCATCAATATTTAAATACACTTTGATTGTTGAATTTAAAATTATAAAGAATGTGGTGAAGGAGATGTGGATGTTTTTCTTGAGAGGCCACTAGTGTTTTTTGTTGTAGGATTTGTACAGGAGATCCGCTTGCAGTGATAATTGACAGGTTAATAGATGAGGCCAGGCAGGAGTCTCATTTTGATCTGTAGTGAGAGTAGGGAGCAGGTGAAAGAGTGTCTGGAGAGGTGGAGGTATGCACTGGAGAGAAGAGGAATGAAAGTCAGTAGAAGCATGACAGAACGCATGTGTGTGAATAAGAGGGAAATGGATGGAAAGGTGAACATGCAAGGAGTAGATAGTGAAGGTAGATGAGTCAACCTGGGGTCAACCATCCAAAGTAGTGCACAAGAGAGTGCAGGCAGGGTGGAGCAGGAGAAGATGAGCATCAGGGGTGATTTGTGACAGAAGGATAGCAGCAAGAGTGACAGGCAAGGTTCACAAGATAATAGTGAGACCTGCCATGATGTATGGTTTGGAGATGGCAGTGGGGACAAAAAGACAGACTGAGCTGAAGATTTTTATTGGGAGTGACCGGGAAGGACAGGATTAGTAATGAGTACCTCAGAGGGGATAGCTCAGGTTGAGCAATTTGGAGACAACGTTAGTGAGGCAAGGCTGAGATGGTTTGGACATGTGCAGGGGAGGGATAGTGGATAGTGGAAAGGGACTTTGTGGCTAAAATCAAATGAAACAGACAAAAAAAAAAAATTGCTGAAGATAAATAATAAATATTTAAACTCCTGCTGAAATTTTCACAAGTTGAAAACATGCTGATTGTCAGCAGAGTTGAGTATGTGGGTTGCACTCATGAAAAACTTGCCAGATCTTCTCTGCCAATGCCAAACAGCTTATTCTGCTATTGACTCTTGTTTGGTGGTGTTTATTGGATTGGATGATTGAAGTCTGAAGAAACAAGAAATATATAACAGTTTATTAATTTAACAAACAGGGACCTCAGTATCATGTGGAAAAACCATACACAGGCAAACAGCCTGACACCTCCTCCTCATGCTGGTCACCAGCTTGGTCACACACTGCTGTGGGGTGGCATCCCATTCTTTGACCAGCATTTGTCATAAGTGTGCCAAGTGTGGTTTTGTTGGTCGCTCTGGCACAAACAGCACGCCCAAGCTGATCCTACAAGTGTTCAGTGGGGTTGAGGTCAGGACTGCAGGTAGGTCATTCTATCCTCTCCACTCCCAAATTCTGGAGGGTGTCTCTGATCAACCCCACACTGTGGGGGCAAGCGTCATCGTGGAGGCTAGAGTTCAGATGCAAAATTTCATCTCTGGGTACCAGAAGCTCAAAACAATAGTCAATAGTAGAATAAGCTATACTATACTATACTATACTATACTATACTATACTATACTATACTATACTATACTATACTGTAATAAACCGTACAGGGGCTTAGTGCTCTGAAAACAAAACAAAACAAAGAACACAGAGATATGGATGAGTCCAGCAGTACAATATACATATACAAAAGTGAAGAGGCAGATGTTTAGACAATTCAGTGCAGTAGTAAACAGTAGTAAAGTGGTAATGATGATTGTTGATTGTATATTATCATCCCCCAAGTGAAGCATTAAAGAGTCTGATGGCTCTACGAACAAATGATTTCTTAAATCTCTCCATTGAGCAGTTCTGTGAGAGCAGCCTTCCACTGAATATACTCCTCTGTTTTGTTATAGTGGTGTGTAATGGGTGACTGTTATCCTGAAACTATAGATTGGTAAAACATCTGCAGTAGTTTTCTGCAGATGCTGAAGGACCCCAATCTCCTCAATAGAGCCGGCTCAGGCCCTTCTATACAGTGTGTCTGTCCAGTTTGTAGTCCAGCTGCAGACTGAGGTACTTGTAGGTCCTCGCCATCCCCACATCATTTCCCTTAATAGAGACTGGCTGTGGGGGTGGTCCAAACCTATGGAAGTCCACTAACATCTCCTTAGTCTTGGATGTGTTCAACAGCAGTTGGCTCAGTTGGCACCATTCCACAAAGTTATCCACCAAATACACAGACTTTTCAACAGTATAAGATTTATTGCAAAGAAGCATCTGTTACAAAAAACAAAAAACAAAAAAAACAAAAACAAAAATGATGCTTATTGTGCTAAGTTTAGATGGGACCATTGACGTACACTCGTTACCCACCGTCCGCTGAGATTTGCGTGGAGTATATCGGGTCGCCGCTAAGTGGCGCTCTTCTCTCTAATCCGCTGCAGTAGCTCGTGATTGACAGCTTTCTTTGTCCCTCCTCCTTCGAGCTACTGTCCAATCACCGAATACGTCACTTTGTTGTAGCGGAACTGAGTACACGAAAGGGAAGCTGTCTACCAGAAGCCAACACAACAAGGTAAAATTTAACACGTGCAGCCACATTTTACCACTTCTCTGCAAATATTTACATTTATATGTAGTTTCTCGGCTATCTGGGCATGGTGGTGGTATTTTTTTAAGTCAACATGAAGGCTTAAAATGGACTGAGGCCTAACGTCAACGGCTAGGTGAAGCCTGGCGGCGGCTGGTTAGCCGCTAGCAAATGAGCTAGCATGACACATTGAGCTGGAATAATAGCTTATGTTTACGTAAACAGTGAGGCTAAAATTAGGAACCTGCCTAAAACTACAGTTATAATGTGTAGATTTAGCACTTTATCTGTCAGCTGAATTGATGTTTCGTTACCAGATGTTTCGTATAAGCTTTGATTGATTGATCAGTGCAGCCTGGATTTAACTATGTACTTCTTTATCAGCACTACACATAACTGGTGAAGTTTCTGAAAACGCCACTTTATGGTTTGGTTGAATTTTCTTTATTATTATTATTTATTTATTTATTTTTTTTGTAATACATTTTATTTAATATTTTCAAACGTGATCTGTTAAATCAGCAAGGAATTAAAGTGACATTTCACACGCTTTGTTATGTTTACTATGCTTCATGCTTAAAACAGACATTTTAAAACAGAGACATGGTTTTAAATGTTTGCGAGAGTTGCATTACAGCAAGGATAATGGTAAAGGTTAAATTTGCCGCAAAGAAAAAGTTTTTAAAACCTTATTTTTGGGACAAAGTCAGTATGTTGGTTGTTTTTTTTGGCAATTTTTAGTCTTTGACTTTTTATTCTGTCAATGCAGTTTATATATCCTGCTGATCATTTAAATTAGTTATTTTTTTGATAATGGAAATGCATGCAAGATTGACTACCAAGTGGTCAGGAAACTGTGCTTGAAGCAGTCTCATTTTTAAATGTAAAGTATATGCACACAAGTTGACTTTGCTCAGCTAGTATTGTAGTAATGTGTTGAAAAGTTTCTGATTCCTCAGTGACTTTGAAAGAAAACTGTCAGAAAATAAGACTCTTATTTATAAATGTCCATTAGTGCTAAAATGTATATGTGGTCCTTTTTCAGACAGAACAGAGAAGTTTTGGTTCCCAGAGGAATTGCTTTATAGCACTTTAATTTTTATGGTTCTAAAATGCTTATTGGATTAAAAAAGCTATTTGAAGGTGTCACCTTTATCTGTGGGAGAGTGTGACATCCATTTTCACTAGGGATGCACTGATATTTATGAAGTGAATATTTGTAAGAGCTGGTACCAGCCTTGTTAACAGATACCAGCGTATTGGGAACACTGTAAAATGTAAACAAAAAGAAAATGTAATGATTTACAGTTACCACAATCCCATTCACAATAGGACATAGAAAACATATCAAATGTTTAAATTGAGAAATTCTACTATTTCATGAAAAATATTAGCTCATTTTGAATTTGATGGCAGCAACATGATTTTAAGAAAGTTGGAATGGTGGGAAATAAATTTTGAAAAGTAAGTGGTACTAAAAATAAACAGATGGAAGAACATTTTGTAACTAAGGTTAACTGAAAAAAACTGGATATACAAATTAGAGAACAATTTCAGAGTAATGTTACTGAATATATAGTTGTGAAGACTTTGAATATCTCAACATCTTTTGATTTCTCTGGTTCAAAAGATGCAGAGAAATTTCTGCTTCTGTTCTCTGAGAAATCTCTGTGTGCAGAGGCCAAGACTGAAAGTCACCATTGAATGCCCATGATCTTCAGGCCCTCAGGTAGCACTGCATTAAAAACAGGTCTTATTCTGTCATGGAGATCACAGCTTGAGCTCAGGAGCACTTCCAGAAATCACTGTGTCTGAACACAGTTCACTGTGCCATCCACAAATACTGGATAAAGTTCTTTCATGCAAGGAAGAAACCGTATGTACATATGATCCAGAAATGCCATCTTCTCTCGGCCAAAGCTCATTTAAAGTGGAAAACTGTTCTGTGGTCAGATAATTTGAAATTTGAAACTCTTTTTGGAAAACATGGATGTTGCATCCTCTGGACTAAAGAGGTGAGGGACCATCTTATCACCACTTCCATCGCTCAAAGACTTCCATCTTTGATGCTGTGGGGGTGCATATATCCAATATATATCCAATGATGATCCTGAAAGTTGGCTATAGAAAAAAATTATGCTTAAAAAAAATGAGATTTTAGCCTTAGATAGTGACTCTTGGCGTGAGTGTAAAATGTTTTTCAACAGCGGCTAAATTTGTTTTTCAGTTCAGTGAATTTCATGCTGCAGCTCCTCCTGTATTTAAGAGGTTATGAGGGTTCAAAAATGACATCTAAAAATGTCAAATTTCGACCCATGCATAAAAAATTGACATAATTTTGTAACCTTAATAACAAAGCCTGTTCTCCCTCAAATTATCTCAAATTTTACAAAATGTGTAAACAATAACCAAGTTTAATTTTTAATGGTTTTTTTTTTCCAGGTTAAAGAATGGGGTTCACTAATTGAAAAGGCATTTTGTGTGTTAGAATATGCTCGAACACAGTCAAACAAGAGTGTGTGGTGTGCATTTTTGAGAAAATTCAATAAAAATGCACCAACTGGAAATCAGCTCTGGACTTGGCACAAAAAAAGACTTATGCAAGATATGCTACAGCGTGTTTGGCAGGAGCTGGACTACTGACTTGACATGTGTTGTGTCACAGGCAGTGCCCATATTGAACATTTGTGAAGCTTTGTGAAATCGCTTATAAAATTTACATCCCTCTGAATTTCTTGTTCAAATTTTGATCAATCTTGTATTGTTCAACAGGAAGCCTATTTAATTTTGTTTGCCATGTAGTTACTTAGTCACATTTCAAATGATCTCAATTTTTTTGGGACACCCTGTACATAGATGGTATGTAACTCTGAAAATGTTCAATGAAGGTGTGAAGGTTAAAATTTGTGCAAAATTTATTTTATTTAAAAAAACAAACAGTTAATTATGAGGGATTAGAGTAAAAACCTTTTCATATTTGAGTTTTTTTTCCTGCAATGACCCTGGTGCAGACCCGTCACAGATCAGAAACATGCAGCTCCCAGAGTTACCTGCAGAACAGTAAAGGGAGAAAGAGTACACAGAGTTATGCAGATATATGCAGCGTTGTGATAATTTTATCACCACTGCCCACATGCAGTTAATCTAGTACCACACATCTCTTCAGTTAATTTTTCTCTTTAAGTAGAAGTTTAAGTTTTTTGCTCTTCATTTTAGCTGGTTAATGTTTACACTGACTTTGCTTTTTCATGGTTGCATTCGTGTCATCATTTAATAAGCTGACTGTGTGAAGTGTCAAAACAAAAACTCAAGCCTTAGCAGTGGTTTGCAGTGACCTTCAGTGTGTGTCTTGGTTGAGTTGAGAAGTCTATTGCACAGGGAGCCATTTAGTGACTTTGGGGTATTAGAAAACAGTGGAAGCTTGCAGCTCCAAAATTCAGTTTTGTATTTCTTCTAGTTGCAGTATAGACTTTTTGTTATTTAGTAAACTGTCACTTTGATTTTTTTTTTAACTGTGCAAATCTAGAGATCCTCACAACAATAACAATAGCTAAAGAAATTAATGTTTTGTATAGGAATTTCTTGATTATAGTGAGACAAAGAAATTATACACAAAATAAATGAATAGGCTAAATTAAAGAGAAGGTGGTAAAACAATAAAACAGGTCTTTTGTTAAAACTCTTTATCGTAATGTGCAGCTGTGCATCTATTTACATTTATTCCTGAATGTTAGTGGGTTTTTTCTATTTTATTCATGTTTTGTATATCACACTATCCTGTGTCTGGACAGCTGCATCTCCCATATTGAGTAGATCAACAAATTCCTGATGTCATCTCTCACTGACACGCAGCCAGTTTTGGACATCTTTTAAATTCAGTCGATGTATACAGATGGATCTAATCCAGCCTCACACTCAGAGCTTGATTTGACTTTTAGAAATACACAAAAGTATGAGAGGTGCTGTTTCTAAAGCACAGTGAAGGTTAACTTTTTTGATTGAAGCACATGTCTGCTCACCTGTTCAGCTTGTCTGGGAACTTGTTCTTTGGACCTCCTTGATGGTGATCCGGTGAGATGCTGCACGGAAGATGTGCATCTAAATGTGTCCGATTTATGGGGATAAAATACTATATTGGTGCCATCAGCAGAACCAGACAGAGTAGTATTAGGACCACAGTGGGTATCCAGACTGTCTGTTGCATAAATTTTAGGAAGTGGCCTAAGGTAATGATGCCGGTATGATGCAACGGCTATAATTTAATCATGCATCTGTAATACCAACTTCCCTTGTGTCCCAGGATGTGTCTACTGGGATTAAGATCTTAAAATATCCCATCAGATGTTTCTCAGTTGAGGCTCATTTGAATCAGGAGGAAGTGGGATCAAACTGACACACAGAATTTTGTAACAGGAGAATGTACAGAAAACATTAAATATGAGGGGTTGCATCAGGGAATGGTCCTGGTTGTTTATTATGTTGTTTGTTTTCTTTCTAAATTTTAAGTATCTGCTTGAGGCTTGCATAGATCCATGTCAGTACTTAGGTAATTATTCTGGTGCTGCCTTCAGCCCAAAGTGCATTTGCATCGTATTTCTATTGAGGGAGTGAGCTGATGAATATACATGGCCTGCTTCCCATTCGTTTCACTTGTTGCCTGCTTTGGTGCTGCCCGGTGAAGCTGCTCTTTGACTGTCTGAGGAGCTCTCCAGGTAGTTTGAGGGTTAAGTGCTGTGGTCAAGAGCCCTTAGCTGTTGGACATTAAATTAGAGGGAGTCTTGTTCATTTATATAGATATCTTTTCAACAGGCAATGAGTGGCTTGAAGGGTTGACAAGGGTATGACATTACAGATGCTGTGGGGTCTGAGGCTTCATTAATAGAGCATTGTGGTCTTGTTCTTGTGTTTTTCAAAGATTTTGATATGATGTCCCCAGAGGGCTTTAATAAAGTGGCAGAGCTAAGGCAATAAGAGAGGATATTTTCTTGATTTTTATCGTGATTGCTCTGCAGCTTGTCTGTGTCTCTGTATTACTCTTGTCTCATCTAACCTGCTAACTGTGTTTCTGGTACCTTTGTCCCCCGGCATCAGATGGAGGTGGAGCAGCTCCTGTCTCTGTCAGGCTCAGCACTGGCCCAGGCTGTCAGCTCTCTGCTGGAGACCCCAGGCCTCTATGTTTTCTCTGACATCTTGGAGCTGCCTAATGTCAGAGAGGTAAAGGAAATTTCCTCACACTTTATCCACACACTGCCTTTTGGAATGTTGCCAGACCGGGAATGAATAAAAAATCTTTTATTAGTTAATCTGACTACTTTTAAAGATACTTATCGTAAAGTCTTTGTATAAGAACAGTTTGAAATATTCCAAAACTAGAAGGACACTTGGTAGAGTGCCAAATTTTCAATGTGCTTATACTACAGTGCAACAGATACCACCCAATGTCGTTATACTGCAATCAGGTTCAGCTATGCTTTGGTGTTAGCTGCATGCCACCTGGCTTTATTTCTTACTCTACAGGAGTGAAGTTATTTTTGACCCTATAATTTTCACCATCTGGATCATTAGAGCCTGACATAATGAATACACTTTGCTATATGACAGAACTTGTGGTCATGTTGCACCCAAATTCTTTTTAGAGGATTCTGACTTATCCTCATAGGGTTAGATGCACAATACGTGAATATTGTTCCGTATCTCACAATGGTAAAGAATCCTTTTACAAAACTCCTGCATCCACAGATTGTGATTCCAGATCACCACCAAAATATCATCAATTGTTCCTTGTACCACACCTCAACGACTCAAGAAATTTTTATCAAAATACCATTCATAATTTTCTGAGTTATCCTGCTAAAAGACAGACAGACAAACATGACCAAAAACCTATCAGTGGGTGAGGTAATTAACTAAAGCTATCAACCAAGTGTCAAAAAGCAACTGCAATGACTTTTATGTCCAAAGCATCCATGTGTCCACTTGTTAAGTGATGACATACTAACCCTTCTTCCAGGTCCAAGCATCTCCTGCATTGGCTCATTTATTTTGAAAAGACCCCCAAAATTATTTATCAGCATCTGAAACATGATATCTGAACGCTTCAGAAGAGAATCATTCTCAGGCTGACTAAAGCAGTGTCCACACAGGAAGTGGCTACTAGAGATCAGTGTCAGTGACATTCAGGCACAATAACCACTCCCAGCAGTTAAACTTTTCTCAACTTCAAGGTGAGCAACTGAAGTGACAACCAATACCACTGACTAGCATGTAAACGCAGTAGTAAATACATTAGAGGGCTACCTAGGCACACGGACCCTGGAATGTCAGCTAGCGGCCAACAGTCAGAGACAAAAACGATCAGTTGCTTCCTGTGTGGATGCTCCCTAAGAGTTCAGTGTGGGCATTAAACTTAGAATCAGGACTTAATCACAGTGAGTAATCTAAACCATGCAGCAATATATATTGGCTAACCTCGTGCTGTGGATTGGTTCATCTCAGATGCTCTCTTGGCTGAAGCTTTGTTTTCAGTGTCAAAAATTCTTCGGTCAGAACATTGTATATTTTGGCTGATCAGCCAGACCGGTGACTGCATGGCTTGTGCAGCATGACTGCAAGTGTTTCCTGATCAAACTGAATCTCATTTGTCATTTGTTTAAGTGGAAAAGCACCTACAGTTGTGTTCCAGTGACTGAAATCACTCCTCACCCCCCCGATCAACACAACAGCCCATAATAAGTGTAGAGCTCCTGAAGGCACCATCAACTGCAGGATAACACATTACAAACACATAGTTAATACCCTGTTTTTGAAGCAAAATGCTGCTTTTAAAGGAGAGTGTGATTTAGCAGAAATATTCATCCATTACTAAGTTAAGCCATGAAAAGGATGGACCAGTGGGAATATTTGCTAAGGATTTGAGACCCTTTTTAGGAGCTAAACAGACAAATTGCATTTGTCCTTATTTAATAAAGAACCATACCAAGGTAAAAAAATAAATAAAGACAGGCATCCCTACAGAAACATAGCAGAGGACATTTTCACTAACAGGCTGCAGTGAAAAAGACGAGAGGGAACGTAAAGCTGATTTTTCTTAACAGTTGAGACAAAGTGATAAATACTGTAGGAAATTAAAAATGTGGATTTGGAGTTAGGTTAAACAAAAGAGCAACAATACAAGAGCCTACACAAACATTTACCTCTGTGTTTTTCTCCACTGTTTGTTAAATGTGCATCTATTTACACAATAATCTATTCCAAACATCCCTGTGTGTGTTTATTTAGTTCTATTGTGATTTTCCTCTGGCAGGACAAAGATGAGTGTTTTCTTTTTATCAGACAGTATTTTTGTTTTAACAGCAGAGAATATTTTCCTTTCCTCTTTGCTGCTTTCCAGACATGCACAACACTCAAATCAATGCAGGCAATTACAGAAGTCAGATGAAGAGCCATTAGGGTCATTCCTTTCCCACCTCTGTCTATAATTTCTGCTAAATTTAATAGATGTCCCCCAGTTATTTATAAGGACAGGAGAAATGGTTTGAAATGGATTTTTGTAATAGAGCAGTTGGACAGAGGAATTTCGAATGCCCCCTTTTTAAAGTAATGTTAGTTATATTAAATTAATTTTATAAACCGTGGGCTCAGGAGGCAGAGCAGGTGTTCGCTTACTAATTTGAAGGTTGGTGGTTCAATGCGTCCGTCAGAGTGTGAGTCTGTGAATGTGAGATTAAAAGTGCTTAGGCATAGAAAAAAGCATCTGTATGAATAGGTGTGAATGGGTGAATGAGGCTTATAGTAAAATCACTTTGAATGCTCAAATTGAATAGAAAAGCACTGTATGTAAGTACCAGTCCATTTACCGGTTAACTTGGTTTTATTTACTAAAAGTATATATTCTAAAAGTATATATTACTAAAAGTATATATTTACCAAAGTATAACTGACATGTTTGTTTATGAAATGGCCTGAAATAATAGCAAATCTTTGTATACTTCTGTGAAATAAGGTAACACAGAATCATTGCTTTTACTGTGTGTGCCGATCATCCTTATCATGCTCTATGTTGAGATCCCTCACGCCCCCAAGGCCAACTCTGAGCCAAGAAAAAAAACCCTGGTTAGGAAATGGATGGTTGTGAATCCTATTTAAATGTTAAGAACCAAGAAATATTAGATGGGGGTCGTTCTCTGTCAGTTCATCATTTGCCTCCCACCTGACCATCTCAGATTTGCCTTAAAAAATTCCAGGGGAAAGATACACTTAATAGGAAATACGCTAAATTTCAGGCTCCTGACAGACATTTTTCTGGCATCTCTATTTTAAAGTTCCTTTCTCTAGAAAGTTACTTGAGTTAGGTCCTTTAGATTTTTCAGGGTAAATATCTGATACTATGACTATATTAATATGGGCTGTCAGGAGTGTAGCTCAGGTTAACATAGAATGATGGATGCTTGAAGCATTGTAAATAGTTGGATGTGTAAGCTTTGACAACAGACTTGAAGGCTTGTAGAAACCACAAGTTCAGGAAAGGATAGGTAGGAGGCTGATTATTTGTTTATAATTTCTCATATACAAGGCACGTAATATTCTTTAAAAGATCAGGTTAATGTTTTCACTGATATTCAAGCTTGAATATGGGGAAAGCACATTTGCATCCAACTTCAGTGTGATATTCCCCAGGTACGCCTGCATGTGCCAAATTCAAATGACCTTTTTCAGAAAGAGAGGTTTTCTGTTAATAATATATCAAAATTTGTGGTGGTGTTCTCTCTCATTTTCCCAACATGAGTTTTTGACACACTCTTATATTTGTGTACAGCAGCCAAAGATTGTTTCAGAAGCAGAGCAGCATGTTTTAATTTAATTTATGCACCTTCAGGGTGCAGCAGGAGGTTTTTTTTCTGGCCGAGAAGAGAGGATGTGTGCCGGGTGCCATAAACACATGATTACAGACAGAAGTTCCTGATACACCTCTGGTTACAGATATGTAGTTAAAGAGGATGACATAAAATGCTGAGAGTTGCATGCAAGAATTCAACTTTGAATGACACTCTGCTATTGAAGTTAGTTTCATTAACTTTGATGACACAAGCTGTACAGGTAACACAATTCATGCATTTAGTTTGGTATTATGATTTCTTCAAATGAATTAAATTTTGTTGATGTAGTATTTAAACTTATGTGAGCTGAATGACTGAGCATTACTGATAAAATAATTAGAAATTATAAATACTTAAATACAAATGTTAAAATGCACTGAAGCCTCAGTGTCTCTGTAACTAATCATGGGATTTGAATAATCTCAAATGTGATCTCACCTATTAAAAATGAAAGGCAGTGGATGGAATTTAGGCCCTTTATCTTAGAAACAGTGAGTTTTAGAAAAATTTGAATTTATAGATATCTTTGGATGCAATACATAAATTTGAGTATTTCGGAAAATGAGAGAGAACACCGTCACAAATTTTGATATGTTATTCGCAGAAATGTGCCCTTTGTAAAAAAGGTAATTTGGATTTGGTACATGGGGCATACCTGGCGATGTCACACTGAAGATGGATGACATTCACATTTTAATATCAGTGAAACCATTCACCTGATCTGAACTGTTTTAAAGAATATTATATCCCTTGTATATGATAAGTTATAAACAAAATATCAGCCCCCTACCTGCACTTGCCTGCCTCCAAATCTGCTGTCACAGATTAGACATCCCAATATTTATGATATTTTAAGCATCCATTATTCTCTGTTCACCTGAGCTACACTGCTGAGAGTCCACTTTCATAAAGCCACAGTACTAAATATTTACTTTAAAATATTTGAGCGACCCAGTTCAAGTAATTTTCTAGATAATGGAATTTTAAAGTCACCCCTCAAAAAATATGCTAGAAAAGCATCTAAAACACCTCTACCTTTATCCCTTTAAGTATTTTGTTTTAGAAAATTAAAGGCAATAGAGAGCTGAAATTTTGCATAATTCCTACTAAGTAGTGCATCTTTACCAGGATTTCTTTCAGGCAAATTTGTGATGCTCATGTGGGAATTATCTTTTTTTTTGAACTGAGATGGAACGACCCACAGATCACCAGAGATGGATTTGAAGCCTCGTATGGATGCAGAATAATACTAACATGTTTGAGTAGACCAGTCAGGTCTTTTTGTTGTGTTTCTTTCTTTCTTTCTTTTTTTTCTTTTTTTTTTTTTACCGACTCTCAGAAAAACCTCTGCTCTGTGCATGGGTAAAATGCAGTTGTATAGCTCTTATGTAGAGAGTCTCATTACGTACAATATTCTGCCACATCATTTTCTCTTTCATCTTCTCTCCGAACCACAGCTGGAGAATGGTCCTCATGCACCAGTGTACCAGCTCCTGAACCTCTTTGCCTATGGAACCTACTGCGACTACAAAGGTATTGCAGTGGCAGCACGATGTAAATAAGTAATAGGGCGGCCCTGCAACTCTTTTATTATGAGCCGTATTTCTTTGCTTCAAGGCAGGCAGCTTGACACAGAGTCTTTAAACACCCTCACCTGAAAACACTGCAGGCAGGTTTTTATGGATAAAATTGCTCGAATACTTTAGTGTGTTTAGGCTGATGACTGTCACAAACGGACTACAAACAAATCTTTTCTAACTTAATTTGCTTTCTGCGTAATGCATCGGGAAGCTTCAAGTGGAATCTTAATTATGTCTAATTTTGTACTGAATATCAACCAATAGCCTGGAAAAAGATTGTAGCCTACTTCATTGTTCTTCCCCTTTTGAGATATGCCATCAGGGAGTACATTTACTTTCATAGAGCTGTGTAGTGGATCCCTTAGAGGAGCTGTCAGAGCTACTGTCTCAGGGGGTGTGAGTCCTGTCACCAGGGTAGCGAGTCAGCAGGAGGCACAGTCACAGGAGACGGACTTCCTCCCGACTCTGTTCGCTGACTGCTTAAACTGCTCCACACTCACCTGCACCTTGCTGTGTAACATTACACTTCAAAGTAATAAGTTTTGGCTCTATTATGTGTGACTGTTTGACCCTCTGTAAAGCAACACTTGCACACTGCTCTGGTAAATGTTCCCCACTGTTTCACTTTTTTTTTTATTCATGTCTGTTGCTATAGAGAGAGCAGCCTCCTCTTCCAGAGTTGACCCCAGCACGAGAGAAACAAACTCCGTCATCTGTCAATCATCAGCTTGGCTTCCAACCTCAAGGCCCAGATCCATTACTTTCTCTTCCAGGTTTTACAAAAAAGTGCAGATGAGCTGTGATGTTGTATTGATTTTTGCTTTCTTTGTCTCAAGCATAGAAAATAAATTTGCTGCAGGCATCATAAAAGCAAGCCCTGATATTAATGATATAAGGACAATTCTGCTTTTAGATGGCTTTGCTATTTTCTTCAGGCTCGTAATCCAATTTGTTTTTTCCTTTAAACGCTCGTGTGAGGTTGGCTGTGATCCTAAGCTTGTGGCTGTAAATATATCAGCTAAATTTGGAGGAAAACAACAGACGAGCCTCAAGTTTCTCCAGCACAAAAGTTACCAGCACAACTTGTACCCTTCATGTCATTTTAAATTTCATTGCCAGCACTCGATGTCCATGATAAAGTATTCATCTTATATGATTTCTTACAGCATCTCTTCACTGTCCTGCACCTCTCCTTGTGCCCTTTTCTTTTCTCTGCTCCCGATAAATAATTGATTCATTATTCTCACCAGCGCTGTCCATTTTTTCCCCCTAACTTAATTTCTGTGTCTGTTAACATCACTCCTTTCACTCCTGCCCCCTTGTTTTTCTCCTTAATGTGTCACTGCTCTCCCTATATGTGCGCTTGAACTCTCTAATTGCCCAGTGAAGGATTGTAAAGTTTCAAGCTCCTTTCATCTTCCTCTGGCAGTGGCATTTACGCAAATGAGCATTTTTAGTGTAACATATTTTTTAGTCATTTTCCATCAGAGCATTAAAGTGGAATCAAATTAGCTGCCTGCTTACCTACACTTTTTTTCTTGTCTTTATTTTCCCCTCAGTGCCTGCCGTATTTGCTGCTCCTGCAACAGCTTGATCTGAAGAACGTGCGGGAACTCGAGGACCTGCTGATTGAAGCCGTTTACTGCGACATCATCCAGGGCAAACTAGACCAGAGGAACCAGCAGGTGGAGGTAGACTGCAGCGTGGGTCGTGACCTCGGCCCTAATGAGCTGCCAAACATAATCAACACGTCTGCAGGAGTGGTCAGTATCACCTCTAAGTGTCTGTGGACACACTTGAGATTTATGTCTCAATTATCTGTTTTTCTAACAATCTCCGTGCTTTTCTTTTCTCTCAGGTGCGCAGGTTGCGAGGCGGTTTTGTGTGGTATTGAGGAGCAAGTCTCGAGGGCAAGCCAATACAGAGAGAGCCAGCTAAAGGTCAAAGTCCAAGTGGAAACAGAGGTTAGTTCTTCCTCCCTTTCAGCCTTCAGTTCTCTCTTTCCTGCCCAGAAAACCCATAAATGTGACTCTTCCATCTTGTTTTTTTTTTCCCTTCCAGCTGTTTGTGGTATTCTAGTTTCACCTTGACTGCTTATTTCCTTATTTTGAATCTCATTGCCATAATCGGTCCCACTATTCAGAGATTTTTTTCTAATGCACTTTCTGTGTCAGTAAAAATTTGCAGTCCCCTAAATATTCAGGTGAAGTTAAACTTCATTTTCATTCTTTGTTAGCACAGCTCTGTAAATCGCTTGGGGGAAAATAGAAAAGAAAATGAATGCATTTTTATTTTACATTTCTTCTAGATTTGCATTAAATTGACTGACATGAAGCCACAGTGCAAGTTTGTTTACTTTTCTGTTGTTCCCTTCATCAACACTCTGGCAGCCTGCCAACTGCTGTCAGTCACACAGGCACTGACACACCCCTCTATTATTAGTATTCATGCCAGATTTAGACAGTAAATTCACTGATGATGTGTGATTGCTCCAACTGCTTGAGTTTGACAAATCAAGTGGGCATCTTCCAAGGTTACAGCCATCTTAGTACAAAGCTCCCCCTCTATGAAAGAGAGCAGTTTAGCAAGGTTACAGTCCTGTCTGCAGAAACATTGCTGAAGCCATACATAAACTTTTCACTGTACCTTTGCATGGAAAAGTAAGAGAGGACTTTCAAAGGCATTCATGATGTCATAATGTTGAGGGTAATTTGAATAGGTTTACATGCTTTAATTCACTAAACAAACTCTACATGGCTATATTACATGGCAAATGGACTGATATAAACAGTACTTTTTTACTTTGAGCACTCAAAGTACTTTTACACTACAAGCAATATTCTTGCAGCGGTTTGTTTCACGGCTTCAAGAGGTTTCGAACTATAACCCACCTGCTGGCAATTTGGGCTTTCAGTGTTCTGCCTTGAGGACACTTCGACAGATGAACTGGAGGAGCCAGAGATCAAACCATTGACCTTCTCATGACCTGCTTCATCTCCTGGGCCACGGCTGCCACTCCCTTTTCAGATTTGTTCACACTCTGAAATGTCTCCCGATTAGGGATTATTTACCAAAATAAACATTGTCTTACTTCCATCATGCCAGCCAGCTTGTTAAGCTTGTGTTTAGTTCTGTTAACCCTTTGGCAGTTTTTTATATGAATAAGAAAACACTTCGTGCAACAGTAGGAAAATTAACTAATATATAAAAGTATATTTTCTCTTTTGGTGTGCATTCACTTAGCATGTTTGGACTTCCTTTTTTAAAACCATTGGTAGTAGTTTAAAAAAAGGCTTAAAACACCTTAAATATAACTTGCTTATTCCTACAAATTGTGCAGTGTTTTCATGTTATAGAACTTCTCAGTATTACAGTTGCTCTGCCTCTGACCAGTGGGCATACAATTAAACAAAAACATACTCTATCACTTTATCTCTGAGAGACTGTTTAACATGTAAATGTGGACAACATCACAGCTTATGTGTTGTTGTTAACTTTTCTGAATTCTGGGTTTGTTACATTATTGTGGCTATAAAATCAGGATTTAGCAGAGCAGGAGCTCGGATAATGGCTTGTCAGTTAAGGCTGCTTAACATCAGTATAATGGGATGTTTGTGTCACTATTTCACGCTTGTCCTGTTGTCTGACAAGAGAAACAGAGAGGTATGTAAATGAGAACTGCTTTATTGGGAACTCAGCTCTTTTAAAATACAGTTTATGCAAGCACAGAGAGGAACAGGAGAAGTAAACAGCATTGTAGTGTTAGCCACATTAGCTGTGCACTGTACTGACAATAAATATTTGTTGGAACATTATTATATGTGGTTAAACTCCTCAAGATGTAACATTTTTACAAGTGAAGAACAACATAATGAAATAACACAACCAGGAAGATAACAAGAGACAAGAATACAATTTACAATGGGATCATTGTAAATTGTATCTCATTCATTCAGTAAAAGAAGAAACAGTGACTGAATTACTGAAAACATAAGTAATCTGGTTTGAGATGACAAAACAAAGCCTGTTTGAAGAAGCAAAAAGATGGCAAGGAGTGCATTTTTAAAGGTAACCTTTTCTAAGCCTGAAACATAAAAGCTTTTATAAATTTCCTTTGATACCAAATGGACTTTTAAGAGAAACTGGGCAAAGCTTTTAAATACAGATCTTTCTTTCCTAAAGTCATCCATTGGGGTCTTCATCACCTTAGATAACCACTCCTCACATTTAAAGTGATTCAGTTGTTACCCATTGCTCTGAATCCCATTGCTTACAACTGGTTGCTGGTGGATATTACATTTTCTGGTTCACTGTAATTTGCCATCACTACAAGTTGCTAAATTTAATTCTCTCCATCAATCCAACTTTAAGACTCACAGGAGAATTGGACCCTGTCCTAGCTGTCATAGGGCAAGAGGTGGGCTATCTCTTGCCCTATGACAGGTCACCAGTTCTTCACAAGGCTAAGAATTTAACTGACATTCTATTATCTCTGGTCATCACATCCATTTGTTTATTCCCCTTTATAGTTGGCAGGTAATGTGGAAGTGTGAGGCTCATTCTTTGTTTTTGAGGGTGTGCCAGACTAGCCAATGCATTACACAGTGATGTAGACAAATAATGGGGGGAAAAAAATCCTTGACTACAAAAGAGGCTGAAAGCAACACGTTTTCTGTGGGAAAGAAAAACACTTTTAACCCTAGTTTATGGTCACTGCATTGGTTGTTGTGTGCACCAACTGTGACATCACCACGGTCCTGTAATCATTCATGCTGCTGGTCCAGGTGCACCTGACTCACTGCAGTCTTCTCCTGAATGATAGGTGTTGCAGCTCAGAAAAAGAAATCTCAGCATCAGTTCTGGTTCTGAGAATAGAAGTCAAAGCAGAAATTTTTCAAGCTGTTGCAGCATCTCCCTTTTTGTAATCGGATCATCTCTTGAGCTCCTGTACTGATATATCATTGAAGAATGGCACGATCATACACATACACACATAGTCTCCAACCCAGCCAGCACACCAGTTTATCAAAATGGCGTCAGGGTGCAGGGCACGGCTACACTTGTGACATTGCACTTTTGGGCACCCTGACAGCGTGATTTGCCCAAAAACAACAGCAAGCATAAAAGAATGATTAGTGTAGAGTTTGGTTTTTGTAACCTTTTACATGCACAAAAAAAGATGTGCAGCAGAATAAAAGAGAGGACATGCACAAAAATTGTGATATGGGCAAACTTAGTTTGTGTCCATTAATGTAGGTAAACTATATTGACAAAAGCATTCACTCGCCCATCCAAATGATTGAATTCAGGTGTTCCAATCTCTTCCATGGCCACAGGTGTATAAAACCAAGCACCTAGGCATGCAGACTACTTCTACAAACATTTGTGAAAGAATGGGTTGCTCTCAGAAGCTCAGTGAATTCCAGCGTGGTACCATGATAAGATGTCACTTGTGCAACAAGTCCAGTTGTGAAATTTCCTCACTACTAAATATTCCGCAGTCAACTGTTTGTGGTATTATAACTAAGTGGAGGTGATTGGGAACAACAGCAAATCAGGCATGAAGTGGTAGGCCATGTAAAACAGAGCGGGGTAAGTGGATGCTGAGGCATATAGTGCACAGAGGTCACCAACTTTCTGCAGTCAGTCATTACAGACCTCCGAACTTCATGTGGTCTTCAGATTGGCTCAAGAACAGTGCGTAGAGAGCTTCATGGAATGGGTTTCAATGGGCGAGCAGCTGCATCCAAGCCAAGTGCAATGCAAAGGGTTGGATGCTGTGGTGTAAAGCATACTGCCACTGGACTCTAGAGCAGTGGAAATGTGTTCCCTGGAGTGATGAATCACACTTCTTCGTCTGGTAATCTGATGGAAAAGTCATTGTGCCAAATGTAAAGTTTGGTGGAGGAAGGATTATGTTGTGAGGTTGTTTTTCAGGAGTTGGGCTCGGCCCCTTACTTCCAGTGAAAGGAACTCTTAATGCTTCAACATACCAAGACATTTTGGAACGTTTCATGCTCCCAACTTTTTGGGAACAGTTTGAGGATGGCCCCTTCCTGTTCTGTGCACCAGTGCACAAAGCAAGGTCCATAAAGACATGGATGAGCAAGTTTGGTGGAAAAACTTGAATGGCTTACACAGAGCCCTGACCTCAATAAGTTAGAGCCAGGCCTTGTCATCCAACATCAGTGTTTGACCTCACAAATGCACTTCTGGAAGAATGGTCAAAAATTCACATAAACACACTCCTAAACCTTGTGGAAAGCCTTCCCAGAAGAGTTGAAACTATTATAGCTGCAAACAGTGGGCCGACATCCTACAATTCTCAAAAAATAAAGGGAACACTCAAATAACACATCCTAGATCTGAATGAATGAAATATTCTCATTGAATACTTTGTTCTGTACAAAGTTAAAAGTGCTGACAACAAAATCACACAAAAATCATCAATGGAAATCAAATTTATTAACCAATGGAGGCCTGGATTTGGAGTCACACACAAAATTAAAGTGGAAAAACACACTACAGGCTGATCCAACTTTGATGTAATGTCCTTAAAACAAGTCAAAATGAGGCTCAGTATTGTGTGTGGCCTCCACGTGGCTGTATGACCTCCCTACAACGCCTAGGCATGCTCCTGATGAGGTGGAGGATGGTCTCCTGAGGGATCTCCTCCCAGACCTGGACTAAAGCATCTGCCAACTCCTGGACAGTCTGTGGTGCAACGTGACGGTGGTGGATGGAGCGAGGCATGATGTCCCAGATGTGCTCAATCGGATTCAGGTCTGGGGAACGGGCGGGCCAGTCCATAGCTTCAAAGCCTTCATCTTGCAGGAACTGCTGACACACTCCAGCCACATGAGGTCTAGCATTGTCCTGCATTAGGAGGAACCCAGGGCCAACCGCACCAGCATATGGTCTCACAAGGGGTCTGAGGATCTCATCTCGGTACCTAATGGCAGTCATGCTACCTCTGGTGAGCACATGGAGGGCCGTGCGGCCCTCCAAAGAAATGCCACCCCACACCATTACAAACCGGTCATGCTGAAGGATGCTGCAGGCAGCAGATCACTCTCCACCTCCGACTCTGTCATGTCTGTCACATGTGCTCAGTGTGAACCTGCTTTCATCTGTGAAGAGCACAGGGTGCCAGTGGCGAATTTGTCAATCCTGGTGTTCTCTGCACGGTGTTGGGCTGTGAGCACAACCCCCATCTGTGGACGTCGGGCCCTCATACCATCCTCATGGAGCCGGTTTCTAACCATTGTGGCCTGCTGGAGGTCATTTTGCAGGGCTCTGGCAGTGGTCCTCCTGTTCCTCCTTGCACAATGGCGGAGGTAGCGGTCCTGCTGCTGGGTTGTTGCCCTACTACGGCCTCCTTCACGTCTCCTGGTGTACTGGCCTGTCTCCTGGTAGCGCCTCCAGCCTCTGGACACTACGCTGACAAACCTCCTTGCCAAAGCTCGCATTGATGTGCCATCCATGATGAGCTGCACTACCTGAGCCACTTGTGTGGGTTGTAGAGTCCGTCTCATGCTACCACGAGTGTGAAAGCACCACCAACATTCAACAGTGACCAAAACATCAGCCAGAAAGCATAGGTACTGAGAAGTGGTCTGTGGTCCCCACCTGCAGAACCACTCCTTTATTGAGTGTGTCTTGCTAATTGCCAATAACTTCCAGCTGTTGTCTATTCCATTTGCACAACAGCATGTGAAATTGATTGTCAATCAGTGTTGCTTCCTAAGTGGACAGTTTGATTTCACAGAAGTTTGATTTACTTGGAGTTATATTGTGCTGTTTAAGTGTTCCCTTTATTTTTTTGAGCAGTGTAAAACCTATGGATAAAGAATCAGATGTCTTTCAAGTTCATATGCGTGTCTAAAGGCAGACGAGGGAATACATTTGGCAGTATAGTTTATCTGGCTACTCAGAATGAAGGGTTTTGGGTATGCAGCCTACACAGACATGTAGCAATGACGCTGTGTGTAGGTAGAATGCTGATTGATTGAAAGTTGGGCTTGAACAGTAAAGGGAGTGAAAGTTCACCACAACAGGAAAGAAGATGGAAAAAAACTCCATCAGAGAGTAAAAGCAGCACAAGAAGCACAGATGGCAGCCGCAGTGGACTGTTTTAAACATTTTTAACTCTGTTTCACTTCACTACAAAGAAGTTCTTTGTCTGTTATGACTGCTGTCTTCATCACAGCAGGCTGAAGGCCCAAGCAACAGCACAAACAAAGGAGTACTACGTTACCAGTTGTTACAAATATTTTTGACACTGCTTCCTGGTACCAGTACACAGACAACATGTCAATTTTTATTCTCTTCATTTCTCACCAGGTCTCAAATCTACAGAAGACATTGAAGGCCAGCGCTGCGTCTCCATCGTCAGGCCCTGCCCCTGCTGGGGCCGCCTCCAATCAGGACGCAGACCAACCCGCTGAGCCACGAGACCCCGCCTCCTCTCAGGAACCAAGACAACCAGGCAAAAAAAGCTCAAAAGTGAAAGGGTGAGTACTGCACCTTTGTGGTTTGTGGCCTCACACAGCAGGCAGCCGAGTATTCTGAGAAAGCTGTTTACACATATATATATATATATATATATATATATATTTTTTTTTTTTTTTTTTTTGAAATACAAAAGTGCTCACCAGGAGTTTGCATAGAAATTGCATTTATTGTTTTCATGGCTAAACATTTTACAAATCGAATGCATTTTATTCAAATTGGTTGGTGTACTTTTAAATGAAGTTTCTGGTAAGTTTTTTTTCCCCACTCCTAGTAGGAAATTCATTTTCTACAAGTCACAAAATTGGAACAAAACGGTTCATATGGAGGTTTTTTCCATTAGGTTTCTTTTATTGCTGCATCTCCTTTTGTTCTTTGAAGCACTTTGTAACTGTGATTTTTGAAAGGTGCTTCATAAATACAAATTTCCCTACTTATAAGCATGGCACTATGAAGACTACTTCAAACACTAAATTAAAGCCATTAGTCCAGTGTTCTTGTAGAGAGCAAAAGTTAATTCAGCCGAGAACCACTGTGTTTCCATTTTTCCAATAAATAGTAAAAAGCCAGCTGCTGCTGTAAGTGGCTTGTCTGTGTCTGAGCGTGTGTCTGCATGAAGTAGCTTTATTATCAGATGCACATTAGTGTTTTGCAACAGTACCATAACCATGCTATCAGGAACTCTCTTTCTGTTCTGCTTCCATCCGGCCTAATTACCAGTGGCTAATTTCACATCTGTCCTGGATTGTAAAATGTCACTGGATATACAAACGCCCCGCGTGTTTCCTTCCTCAAAGAACCATTTCTCCCTCCAGTGACCAGCCGAGATGCTTTGCTTGGCTGCTGTTTATGTTGTTCCTGCCGAACAGAAAGCAGCGATTACTTTCTGGCTGCATGTCACATTTTGACGAAGCATAGAGCCCTGTAATTTCCATCACTCAACACTGCACATCATTCAAATAAAGAGCCACTCAATGTTTTAAAATCCAAATTAATGATAGCTTAACCTCAATCCTCGAATTAAAATGAGTTTTGACACCATTTCTTTATAAAGCTATTTAAAGAATGGGACTGATACTGCAGTTATTAATAGAAACCTGCTCTTTGCCAAAATTTGCAGAAAAAGAAAATCCACTGTGATCAATTCTAGTACAAAAAAACAGTAAATATTGGTGTTGGGTATTTTAACATAAAGACACTTTTGCACCCAGGTTGCATCAGTAATTTGTTGCTTCAGTAGAGCAAGCAGAAAGTAAACATGTAAGCCATCAAATTATTTAAATAAGTCTTTAAAAAAACACCAGCTGAGTGTGTTTTATTTGTTTTCTGTCCAGGCTGCGTGGCAGCGGCAAGATCTGGTCCAAGTCCAACTGAGGATGAGGGGACAGCAGCACTGATGGACACTCACTAATCGACAGGCACACGGTGTTGACAAAAAAATAAAAAATAAACATTAAAAAAAAATGTGATCACAGTTCATTTACGGCAGAGCAACCAGGGAGCTTCATGGGGAACTTTTTCTTCTAACCAAATCTCACCCTGACGGATTCAGAAACACACACCGAGCTGATGGATAAAGCAGGCGTGACATCCTCTCCTGCAGTTGTTAACAGGCAGGCTGTTGGTGTAAATACACGCATAAACCACTTGTGACACATGAAGACAGAGCCGTCTGCAGCAGGAGTCAGTTGCCTTTGACCAGAAACAGGATCAGTGTATTTGATATTTGTTTGTTTGAGTGTGTGTATGTGCGTGTGTGTGTGTGTTTGTGTGCATCTCTGTTGGTTTCAAATGTTCTTTTGGTTTAGTTTAATTCTATGTTGCTTTGTATTATTTTTCTCTCTCTCTTCTGAGTTGAGACATGTAAAAAAAAAAGAAGAAAAAATCAGAATATAAATTGTTGGAAAATAAAACGAAGCCCTGTACTCGTCTCGGCTGTCTCATTAATGTCACTGTCACTTCTTTTATTAAATGCACTTCAGAGTGTATCTCTGGAGGGTGCGCTGCTAAATGTTAACTCGCAGAAGGGGGCTACCCGTTAGGAGGTCAAGCCATTAATTAGGGCATGTCCCCAAAGAGACTAATGTATTATAGAGCTGAGGCTTCCCCTGTGCACTACCAGCATGGCTACACATACATCCATATACACACACCAAGAGCATCCATATTTCATATGAGAGTGTTTTGCCCAGAGCTTCTATTTCAATGTCAAAATTGCCTGTTGAAATTGCCTGCTACCCTTTCTTGTACCTCCATCACGCAGTCAAAATTGCCTTCATCTTCCCAGCTCTGTCCATTTCTGTCTTTTGATTCAGTTTCCTCTAAATTCTAGACTCGTCATCCTGTGTGACAGTAATGGTTGCAATTAGCTGACCATCAGCAATAGAGAAAGGGCAGCAGGCGGAAATTATGAGCCCGTTTCATTTAACCTCCCGTTTTCCTGTTCCCTCCTTCCTGCCATGTTTCTCCTCACCTTTATAAATAATAGTGTTAATTTCAGTCAGTGTGATTGAGCTTCATCAGTTCAGTTTTTTTTTAAAAAACTAGATTGGATCTGTGAAATCTAACAGCTGCACACCTTTCGAGGTGTTTGTGAGTGAAAAATGAGTCGACGGTGTCAGCTGCATGCTTTATTATAGGTGTGATCATGTGAGTAGAAACCTCAGGCACGAGTTCACACCTTTACTCTGCATTAATGTTTGTTGTTTATCTATCCTGTTCCCAAATTGCCGCAGCACCTGCTGGTATGTCTCATAACTAGACCGCCATTAAAACTTCCAAGTGGAACTGAGCCAATCAATTACTTTGATTGATCAGTAAAATGCCCAGAAGAGATGGAAACACTAGCTGTGTAGCAATGCTGCTGCAGAATCTCAATACACTCAAGTGGCATTTCTCTTCTCGTGCCCACCTTGATTTTATTGACATTTGTTTGAAAAACTACACAGAGGAAATTCTTGCTTAGCACCCTGTTAATCTTTGTAAAGCGAGACGAATCCGTATGAGGTGAGGAGATAAGGAAGAAGTTTCAGACAAAAGCAGACGCCTTATTCTTCACCTCCTTTCATCTGCTTCTCAATGGTGTTAAAAAAAAAAAAGCAAAACCATGGCTGGCATATGCGAGACTTTTCAATGCCAAGCTTGTGGTTTCAAATCAATGCAAGGCAGTGGACTAAATGTTCACTTCAGGGAGAAAAAGATTAGGATACAGGGGTAGCTATTAAAATGCACAGTGTAAGCTTTATCCTTCCCATAAAGCATTGCCTGATCGCACTCGCTCCCAGGGGAATTCATTCAACATGCACAGAAATAAACAGATAGGCAGAGCTGAAACGCCAGTATTGAGTCTTTATTGAATGTCCATGGTACAGAAAGACCACATTTCTACAGGAATGCTACTAAAAATCACAAGACTGGATATCTGGAGGATTGCACGAGCTACGCATGATGCCACCAGCACTAAGTGTGTCTAACGGGGGGGGGTCATGCCTCAAAGCTGCTTAGAAAAGTTGCAAAACGCAAAGTGACATTTGGCTTTGAAAGGATAAGACATCACTCACTGATAGGTAAAATAGACGTTTTATAAATAATAGATTCAAAGCAACTCTCACGGGGTTTCTTACGGTATACATGCAGATTCACAGGAGATACAGAAATGATGCTCCTTGATGTTCTACTTTCCTTTGGTGCACCCAAGACAGCAAAAAAAAAAAACACCAATGTGAGGGGAAATGACGGTGGTTTTGTTTTCCAGATTGAGATACTTAGCTGTCAGGTGAAAAAAAGAAAAATATCTTGTTGTGTTAACATCAGTCCTTTGATCGCACATGTAGTTCACTGATGCATCAATCTGTCTTTGTAGTGTACCATCCAAACCTTTGGGAAACATTGATTTTCAGCTGTAACGGTTCCTCTCTTCCAGCACCTCTACAGCGTCCGGCAGGAACAAAGCGTGCTCGGAAAGGTTCGCCAAGAGAAGGTGAACGATCAGCCAGATAATTAAGAGAACAAATCATGAGGAAAAACTGAAACAAAACAGGCTCCTTCTACATACTGCAGAGGAATATAGCCACACTATTTGCATTTCAGGCGCCCAAAGCAGGGAATAAACAGCAGTTTTTGGAGCGTGACATGTTAAACACATTGGCTGCTGGCTACAGCCGTGCCAAACAGCTTTGTGAAATACCCCCTTCAGTGTGTGGAGGTGCTCAGAATGGCTTTTTAACCATCTACAAGCTTGCTAATCTGAACCAAATTTGAGTGTCATGTTATGTAAAAAGAACAGTCTGCTGGGATTGCCATTAATACTGAACAGCTCCACATGTGCAGCTGGATCAGTGGGAACAGTTATGGAAGCACAGGTAGGGCATTTCAGGGATAATGGGATGTTTCATGGCTGTTTAAACTGCCTGTTTGTGAATTAGTCATGTCAGGTCGAAGCTTAGCCAGAGCTCGGGGGCCAAGTAAAGGGTGGAAAACAGGGAACATGTCACAGTGACGCAGAACCACATTAAAAGAAATTTACACCAAGCCGAGAGGAAGGAAGGACGGATGGTGGATAGGAGGGAGATGAGTTAAGATTTATTTTTTTAGACCTCAGGGAAGCAGGAGGGTTTTGTGGTGGCTGGATACCTGGGATCCCTGAATTCATTTCACAGTTTCAGAGAAAATAAAAACGGCACTGCGGGCGCACCCTCTGGTTGTGTTGATGCTCCTCCTCGGGCCCCGTAGAAATGTTTACCATATGGAAAAACAGTCACCTCAGAGGTTCACAACAGGGATCCTGACACAGCAAGAGACACAGAGGAGAAGAGTGAGAGAGATAGAAAGAAAGAAGCTGGGAAGGCCCGGCGATGGAAAGAAAGGCAGAAGAAGAGAGGAGAAGTGGAGCACAAAGGCCTGAAGCTGGAAAAGTGGTGTACATGCAAACGGAAAGCTGCGTCGCAGGGGGACCGAGAGGGCGGCGGGGGAAAGAGACGGAAGAGCAGAAGGAAGAAGAGGAAGGTGGAGGTGAAGCTGATGGGAGGGGAAGAAGTGAGAGGGAGCACTGGAGTGTGGCTCTATAATTATCCTGATTGAGATTAACTTTAAATACCCTCGAATAAAAGCATTATTTCATGGAGGGTGATTGGGCGCCTTTTTGATAGGCCCACGATGACTCATCTGGAAAGGGAGTTTAAAACACTGATACATCTTAGAGCAGCGCCAACACTTCAGGCCTGAATACTCCACAGAGAATAGCACCACCGTCCAATTACACTCCATGTACGTCCTTACAGTGCATGCGAAAAGGTAATAAGGCTGCTTCACACACGGACACGGAAGAAAACTTGAATCCAGGGGTGCACGGGGACTCACATGCACGTCAGACTCATAGACTTAAACACTCACGCGCACACACTCTCAGGCTGTGTAGAGCTGGTGAGGCGACTCATTACCTCTCCCTGTCGGTGAAGGAGGAGGAGGTGCTGTGCAGCGTCTGCCGGCTGTCCTCTGAAGCAAGGGAACGGGGAGAGCGAGGGAGAGGGGGGGTGCTACGCCACGGGAAAGCGGGGGCGGATGCTGGGAACAGCTGCGATCGTAACTGGGAGAGAAAGGATAGTCAGACAGATAGATGGAGGAAGAAAGTGGTGGAGAAGGAGGGGAGCAAGGAGAGAAGATTGTAGAGTACATGTAAGGGATGAAGAGTTAAAGAGGCAAACGGGGGTTGGCAGAGTGGGACACAAACAAGAGCAAGAAGGAGGAGGAGGATGAGAAAAACAAGAAGAGGAGCAGGGGCATAAACAGGTGAAATAAAGTTAAGAGTTTGAGACAGATATTACAGTAAGAGACAGTTAAAAAGGGCGAGACAGATATGAGTAAATGATAAAGAGATTGAAATGAAGAGAAGCACAGAGAGAAACGATAAGGAGAACGATCAGAATGAAAGACACAGAGGGAGAAACAAAGTCAGAGAACATCAGGAACAACCGATCCATTTAGCATCAGCGAACACATTATCCTGCCACTGTGAGAGAGAATTAGTGCACTCATCGGACTCATTAAAACACTGTCGGGGGGGAGGCAGAGCGAGAAATGGGGAAGGAGACTTCACTGTGGGATGTGCGAGTGAGGGAGGGAGTCAGAAGGTTTGAGGTGGGAAGGATGCAACAAGACGAAGAAATGGACAGAGCACTGACGCCTGACTGAGGTGCCGTGCCATTACTCCTGTAAGGAGAGGGAGTTCTGGTGAAGACACAGTTGAAAGGCGCAGGTTCAGGCTCTTTGGAACACTTAGACGCATAACAAAGCTGTTCTCACTGCCATAAAAGCCATCGTGCACCCTCATCGTCCCCCAGTAACACCTGTTCTTTTCTGGCTGACTCCTTCTCTCACTGTACGCACACACAAACAGACACACCGTCACACTTGATGACATTAGCCACACTGACAATTTTAGGGCTGGGAATATCACTGAGCACATATGCCGCTCTTCTATAATCATAATGAACTGGACTGTGGCCAATTTCCACTATAGGCTATCATTTCAGTCCATCTGTACCCCCTTCCCGTTCATTCCGCGGCACTTTCTCCCTCTAACACATGGCGTTATTTACACATTTATGACACTGAAGTACGAGCCAGTCTATAGAGAGGAGCTGCTGCCATGTCTCCAGACTGAATCCCTGCAGTTCTTACTATTCTAATACCACTTGGGATTCACTAAGCAGTGTGCTCGCCACCCCCCACCCCCCAAATTCCAGGACCAGGTGAAGTAAGTTATCGAAACAAGAGCGAAGGCCAGTCTCAGGAACAGAGAGAAAGGGGGGCTTATCATGTACCAGCTCACACCAAGCTGGAGGATTATCTGTGGATCTGCAGCCGGACTGGCGGTGCTGGGAGAGATAGGAGACTGGTGGGTGAGATAAGAGAAGTACCGGCTGTGCAAAGACAGGCAGCTTTAGAGCAAGGCAGTGACGATAACTGGAACAAAGCGAGGAACCCAAAAGAAGAAGGGGGAACACAGGTATTCAGAGAAAGGAAAAAATCCCTGGGAGCTGAGGAGGAAGGAGAAATGAGGAGGGAGGGCCAGACAGGGGATGAGGGGTAGATAATGCACGAGTGTGGGAGCAAAATTGAGATTAAGAGAGAGCGTGAAAAGGGGATATGAAGGAGAACAAATTATACAGATAGAGGCAATGGGGGAAAAAATTGATACAACAGAAATTCAGGTAAGATGTGCAGATGAGATTACAGTAAAGAAGAGGAGCAAGAGTGCAAGGAGGGGAAAAAAGAAGAAGAGTGTGGGAAGTGGGAAGAGAGGGGTCCCAGCGGTCAAATAAACGAGCTGTTATTGGTTTGATCAGCAAGGCGAAGAAGTGCTTCACTACCTCACAGAGAGATAAATTCCAGTTTCCAACTAATGGCCATGTGTATAGCGATCACTTCCTACCTGCCTGACCTGAAAACAACATACACGCACCACCCACTCTGAGAAGCCACGTGAGCACTCAAAACTGTAAGACAACAGATCACTGGTTATAGTTAATGCTTAATCACTGCAACTCTAATGGCTCTAAATGACACATCTGTGCCAATCGTGACTTTTGGGAACACAAGTGCCGTTAATAAAGTCATTAGTAAGCAATTACTCAGCTCTCACTTAGGCCCATAACGTAGTCATCAACGACAGGCGCACAGACAAGACAGGGAGGCCAGTGTGTACACGCAAACACATCTGCGACCATTAAAGTCTCCTCTTCATAAAAAAACCCACTCATCTAAACCCCGTGCATCTGTCCCAATCCACACATGGGGAAAATAGTCAGGTTTCTCTCCCTTTCTGTCTTTTTATTAAAATCAGAATAAAACTAATTAAAAATAGCAAATTCAACACTCTCATAGACTGCCTATAAAACACGAGGTATAATGTTTTCTATACAGTCTATGTTGGATGTGGCTCATGGGTCAATCAGGTCATTATGGAAGCTCGTTTAAGCCACTGGTCGAGATTTTGGGTTAGGCGTCTCAAAACTTCCACTTAGTGTGAAACTTTTGAGATACCTGAAATTTCAATTTAGCGCTGCCTGGTTTAAAAAAAATCTTCAGTGGCATTAACAAGCTTCCATAGCTGGTGGCTTAAACTTGCATTCTTTATTATTTTCCAACAGGGGTAACACCTCTGGGTTCAAGAAGAAGTCTGATTGTACAGAGGTCTAAGATAAAGTGGCAATGCTGCTCACCTAATCTATGACTAAATGTCAATCCTTGAAGCCCGGCCTCTAGTGGCCATTTGAGGCTAGCTACAAAATCAAGTCAGTCCCTGCTGACTCCCATGTTAAAATGGTCAACTTTACAGGATTAAAACCCATATTTACAGCATGGTACAAAATACAGTTTGGGCCCCTATGGGTAGTTTACCCCTTTATAACAACTGTATGGAGATTTTTTTTTTATATATATATATAATTCATCTGTTTGGAATTTTTAAGGCTTAAAGAGGTGTGGCTGCAGGTGTGGCATCACAGGCAGCTTCAGCCCATAGCCTTCTGCTAAAGTCTAAAGACCGGTAGATGAAAAATGTGTCCCAAACTGGTTGGCAAATGGTTACTGGGTGTTGCTATTGTAAAATTGGTTGAAAAAGAGATATACAGTGCTGCACCGAAAACTTTATTGTGATTGCTTTGGTTGCTAGCAGGTTGCTGTGGTCACCCGTAGTTTGCATGGAAGACGACAGTTTCCCTGCAAACACTTGCAAAACATTCAAAGTGAAAAGTGCGATGCTAACCGGAAACGTTCACCTTCGACATAAAAGCTGCACCTTTTGAAATGTCCTGGTTGCAGCACATTTGTGTGGCACGTTTTCAAGTTTAGCTACAGCTCAGAGAGTAAATGCCAAGTGTTTGCAGACAAGCTGGCATCATTCATGTCAACTATGGGCAACCACGGCAATCTAATAGCAGACAATGCAATCGCAAGAAGTTTCTGTTGGAGCACTGTCTTTGTCAATTTCACCTGGCAACAGCCAGCAACTTCCAGCAACCACTCACCAACCAGTGGGGGAATACACATTTTTTCCCTAGTGTTTGCCAGGGGGTTGGCAACTGGGTTCTAGGCCTGTGTGACTTTGGCTTAAGCCTATCCTCTGCTACCTACTAACTAAAGTTGGTTAGCCTGAGTGGCAATGACTCTGTCCTCTTGTCCAAATGCGATAACTTCTGGCTCCACAAAACTGACATGCTAGCAGCCAAAAACTAAATCTGAAGCTTCCACCAAGCAACCAGTGACCTCATAGTGATGTCCATCTTTTATTTACAGTCTAAGTGGATCTTAATGAGTTTATGTTTTAGAACTTAACAGAAAATTGTAACCTTTTTACTTTGTAAATCATGGTCCCATTTGGAGTAAAATAATAAGTAAAGCAGGCTGTGATTTAGCCCATGGCTACCTGTGAGCATGCATACCTGCTTACCGGTTAAAAAAAACAAGACAGCGACAGCCAAAAGGCTCATTTCGAGGCCTCAAGACAAGTCAACACTTCATTAACCCACAGGTGACATTACAGTTTATGGCCTCCGGAAACCTTCAAACCCCCTTTTTTTTTAAATAAAGTTTTACTCTGTTAACACCTATGACATGCCCTGACAAATCTTTGAGTCAGTGGAACACAGATTAGGCTCTGCCTTTCTGCAACCTCTCCTCACTGTCTTCAGATATTAACCAGGTCAAGAAATCAAGATTTGTCGACTTATGATTATTTAAATATTAATGAAGTACAATTAGCCAGTAATTAATGAGATAAAAGTCTGAACACAGAAAACTATTTTTGTGTAGCAGAATATTTTGTTTTTAATCATCACATTATGCCTCAGGTTTTTCTTCCAACTCCTTGGTGGGGTTACAAATCCCCATGTTGGGACTGTTCTAATCAAACATTCAGCTGGCCTCAACACATCCCTGCTTTACTGGAGAGAGCCATGATTTAAAAATAAAGAACAACAAAAACAAGATGATAATTAGAAGCTCATAGACCTAATACAATATTAAATTGTCCAAGATGCTGCTATATTTATAGAGGTATCTTCCATTGAAACTCATACCCTGTTTCCATTGTCAGTTTTTGGAAAACACCCAGTTTAAAACCCTAACATATTTTAGTCAGAAGAATGCAGTAACACCAGTCTGCTGTGTGTCAGGCTCATACAAGAAAAGTTGCCTCATCCTTACTCAGCAATGCCCACCTCATATTTATGTGGTCATGGACACAAACACACAACACTGTGCAGGAGAGAATTTTGGTTCCTACCAGAGTTTGGCTGTAATGATGACTGCTGTCAGGATGAGCAGCGAGGAGATGGTCACGGTAACGTAGAACTGAGGGTCCACTGTAACACACACATACACACACTCACGAAGTTACTAATCTCAGATTGGATAACTGTATCCAGAACAAAAGAAGAAAACAGTGTGGCCAGCGGAAACATGAAATTGGACGTGCAAGACTCTAGCCTTCAACTATCACACCAATCCAATGACGTCTTCTCTGTATTTTGCAGCTATGACAGCGGCTAATTCTTCCCTGTGAGTGATGAGAACTTTATTAGGCAATCCCCGCCACAGACACAGCCGGGTGCACACAGCTGGGTGTCAGCCTTCACCCTGGTGACAGCTAATTCCCCGGAGGACTCCTGGCATGTGAATGTGTTCGCTCACTGCAACTCATGGACACCTTTATTTAGAAATCCTTCATCTCCTGATGCCCACCTTCCTCGGGCTCTGTCTCCTCTGCCTCCGTCTCCCCATCCTCCACTCCCTCCTGGTCTCTGGACTCCAGTGACGGCTGCATGCTTTCGTCAGGGTAAAGCCAGTTCTCAGGTGTGGCGGTGCTGGCCTCTTTCTGGTTCCCGTGCAGGTACAGGTGATCGGTTTCCTGGCTGGAGAGGAAGTGGTAGGTCTCATCCTCCAGCTGCTGCGTGGGACCCCAGACCACCGCCCACAGAGGGGTGGGCGTGACCTGGGCGGTGACGGACAGCTGGACCGACAGGGCGTCCACCTGCTCCTCGGCCTCTCTGTCGTCACGGTTACAGGTGGAGGGTTGTGTCACCAAAGCAACCAGGAGGAGGGAGATGAGAGCAGTCAGTCGTGCGACAGGAGAGATGGAGCTGGAAGAAAAGGTGAAGGAGAAAGAATGAGAGATGGTGGAGTGACAGGGCAGTTATCTGAGAAAATGCATCGTCCGCAGTCGCCCTGCACGACCTCAGCAGCTTAAACACTGATTCCCAAGCCAGCCATCACTCAGATTGACATTTTATGCATCTGCGTCCCATACATCTCTCCACCTCAGAAACTATCCATCTTACCATCTCTCCATCGCTTCACTCTGTTCACTGAGACTCCTCTTCTCCGATCATCTCTCTCTGTAAGATAAAACAGAGGGGCAAGAGAGAAATAAAAGCGAGAAAGGGGGAGGGTCCTGCTTTCCCCCCCCTTGTTCTTCTGTTTTGCCACATAAAAACCATGTAAACACACACAGCAAGAGTGCTGGCAAAAAGCCAACTCTGTCACATTTTGAAAGAAGCATACACAGACTCCCCAGGGCATTAGAATTCAAAGCTCAACTGTCCGCCACATGTTTATACACATCTGCATGCGAAAACATCCAGAAGTACACACTGGCTTCCTGCTCTGCCCTCTCACACACATTCACAGTGCACACACCTGAGCACGGCATATTAATCATCATTAGAGTCGTCATGCATGGAGTGGACACTCTATAAGTCACTTTGAGCAGAGAGAGATAACTTCCTACCAACAACTACTGCGTAAATGCCACAGAAATGTCACTCAGAGACACACGAACACACGCGCTCCGACACATATCAGTTATCATGCCTACCTCTGGCTGTGGAGAGAGGGAATGAGAGAGGGAGACAGAGAGAAAGGGGGAGATACAGGGAGAGAGAGAGTGAGGGAGAAAAAAAGCATCGGTTGCCTTAGCGACTGAGACATGTAGAGTCTGGTGGAGTAAGAGAGGGGAGAGAGAGCGACGTGGGGAGGGCAAGAGACTGTAGGAAAGAGATTTAAATGCTAATTATGTGTTTTTTTTAAATGGGTTCAATTAAATGGACACAGAGGAAAAAGAAATGAATTTGACGAGCCAAACAGAAATGATACTGAAGACGACATTAATAAGCTCATTTTGGAGGCGGAGGTTAAAAAAAAAAAACCTCTCCAATTGTGTTTACAAAGACAGCAAGGACACCCCAGAGAGAAAGAAAGAGAGAAATACAGACGGCAAAGAGGAAGAGGCGGAAGAAAAGGAATGAGGGGAATAAAATTTAATTTACATTCATTTGCACTGGCAGAGGAGGGTAAGGCACTGGTGTTTCCAGAGGAGACAGGGTCAGATGGAAATAAAAAAAGACAAAAAAGAGATGCAAATTTGTTGAGTGAGAGTCACAGTGTGACAGCTTTATTGTATGTGAAAATAATATTTACATAGAAAACAATCTGCTTATCGCGCACACACGCACACTCACTCACTTTCTCCTTCCAACACTGATACTCAGTCTGTCACACTTCACACCCCTGCACCCTCCCTCGCTGTCACTTCACTCCCACCCTCTCATTTCCTCTTCATGGCTGCAGGCCGCGGTGTCCTCAGCATGAGAAAGCGGTGCTCACTGGAGAACGCAGCGGAGCCACGAGCCGGACCCTACATCCTCCTCCGTGGCGGCAGTCCGGCGGTCTTTTCCTTCATCGCCGCCTTCGTCGTTATCCTCGTAATCTAAATTAAACAAGGAGGTCATAATGATTCTTCACAGCAAGCATCATCTAAAATTAACACGACCATATTCATTTCAGCAATTCCACAGTTACTCGTTAAACCTGTGAGTCAGTAAATGAAGACATGAGTATGTGTGAAATTGCACTGTGTGTGTATCCTGTACCATCAGTCTCCTCGTCATCTTCAGTGTCTCCCTCTGACTCCAGTAAACACGAGTCCATTTGACTGTCTGTCCTCACCGTGACGTCACCCCTGTAACATACACCCGCAATTAAATAAACCAGGTGTGTTGGACTCATTATAGTTCACAGAAGAGCCCGACTTCATCTCAAGTGGACCAAACAGTAAAGCAATTGCATAACAATCTATAAATCACCTGCAAATGTCTTCCTATGTTTTATAAAACACTCACATTTACAAAACTGATGAAAAATAGCCTGAGATGTCTTTAGAAAAATGTGCAGCTGCAGAAATATGTCTCAATTTTGCACATTCACTCAGTCTACTGTCATTACATGTGCATTATAATTTACACAGCTGATCTACAAAGGCACAAACAAAAAGCATAGTATTTTGCTGCTTAATGACTCAAAAACTCACTGAGTCCTAGAAATATGTTGGACTTTCCACAGATTTTCACTCTTGTGCAGTCACGCTGGTATCACGCCACCAGGATTTCATTAAAAAATTGGAAGCATTCATGACTTCTCTGCAGGTTTCACACTTTGTAAAGCAATCCAGTGGACCAGTTTGGGCCCTTTGGCAGGCTGGTTCTAGCCCTCATGCCTTATGTTTGATGCCCCTAAACTAAAAGCATAATATCAATGTAAATCTGTGTGTCAAAATCAATTATACACATTAGCGCATTAAATCCCATTATAGCTTTAGAATTAGCAGTGCAGTTGACCTCAGAAGAAACAATGAATATTTAAATAAGGAATATAATTGAGCAGCTTGGATCTTTAATCTTTTTAAGTCAGTGGGATTGACATGTATTGCACCCACCTTTGCCTCCCAGAACTTGGGAGCTGCTCCCATACAATGAGGTCTTGCCCTCCGGTGACCCATCGGTGGTCTCCACTCCCAGTGGTCCACGCTGCAAAACAGAGGATTCTGGGAGCGTTGGGCCAGGTCAGAGAGGCCAGGTACCGACACTGAGGCACAGAGAACACTGGAGAGAGAGGAGAGACATGAAGGGACCGGAGGTCAACAGAGGAACACAAAGTGGTTAAAATTTTTGCCTGACTGTGTTTTTACACTCTCAGTAAATTAAAATTGGTTTACTTGCTTTCCACTAATATCCCCAGTCTAGAACCAGTACCCATCCACCCCCCCCAAAAAAAGAATGGCTGGTGCTGGCACCAACATACTATATGTAGCTGGTCCAAAAGTTGGCACTGCTGACATCAGCAACTATGGAATGCAGCCCACAGACTCTGTCCACCATGATCTTTTCCCCATGGTAATTATTCCAAACCTCTGTTAGCAACACTGCATAATTATTGGTATTCAACTGTGTCAAAATATAGTGTGGTTCTCAGAAAGTACCAAGGCAATACTGGCTCTGCACCGGCACCTACAATGGTGGAAAAGAGGTATGTGGCACTCACAATTTAGCCTGCTCTCTCCATTTGCCAAATCATAGCAGGATCCAATTAGGAGGCCTCCCGTCTGGTGAACACAATCTGTTACCCCGGTGATGCTGCTGTGATTGGTCAGTCTGGACATCATTCCTGTGATAATTGGACAGATGTTAGGTGGAAGGATTATGGAGATTTCACTAAATCTGCCTTCCTTTTTGGATCTTTCTCTCTGACACACACACACACAGAGCTTACCGGTCCTCCAATGCAGGATCTTGAGCCAGGCTCGACCGTAAGCCAGGAATACTCTGTCTCCCCGCGGGCTGAGGGTTACACGCCCGCACGGTCCCCCTCCACAGCCTGTCACCTGACTGTTCCACTGGTGCAGCAGCCTCAGGGGGTCTCTATCCGAACCCCGGTTCTCCCACACAGACACCCCTCCCTCAGCCGAGCCGCTGAACACCAACGGACCCTGAGACTGTGGAGGGCACAAGAGACACAGTTGTCATGGTGATTTAAGTCTTTACCCTGTGTGTGTATGTGTGTGTGTGTGTATACACATGTGTCTTAGAGAGTGTATGTATGTTAGTGCAAATGGATGAGAAGTGTGTGAACAGTTTTAAAATGTTTCTGTGCTTCTGCTGCTGGTTATAAATGGATTGTGCGCTTTGCATGATAAACAACAAAGAGGATGACAATGATGTGCTACGCTTTAATGCTTCAGGCATATTATGATGATTGCAAATTGAAAAAAAATGTGCATATCCAGCTCTGGGTTTCAATATTCATAAAAAGCCTTTTTTCGCTCAAAATATATACAGTATGCTCTAAAATTGGACGAGCTCCACAGCTTACATCTTAACAAATATCTTTGATTTCCATTTGAAAGCAATAAACAAGGAAAGCTTGCGTGAGGATGATGTGGAGAAATATAGCCATTTGATTTCTGGGGAAGAGGCTTTTTCACAAATTGCTAATCAAGAGTTTGAAAACTACAATAGACAGCCACAGAAAGAAAAACCTTTGCATGTTAAAAATAGGCTGAAAATGAAAACAGCTTGAGCATCCTCAGTGTAAAGAGAGTGTGATGGTCAGCAGGTGAGTGACCCACCCACCTGGATGGAGGTGACGGCTTCCTGGTGAGCATTGACTGACTGGCAGTTTTGGAAAGTGTCCCAGCTCCAGACTTGAACTTTCCCCCCATCTGCAGGGTGACAGAGTGTGAGGTTAATACGTGCTGACAGGCGACTGGCAGTCATTATTGTGGGTTACGGCTGACCCACCTGAGCCTGGCTGCCTAAACTGTGTGCCTCCATCTCTGTGATTCAGCTCGATAACTCTGTGCTACACTCACTAACTCACTGGCAGATGATGCCACATTGTCAGACTCTGCATACATATTCGTCCCATAAACAAACAAAAAAAATGGGCACGTACATGCACAAAAATAGATATGTCACCAACACCTACTGTCCTCACAAAAACACACCTGATCCAGTGATGATGTAGCCATCCTCCTCCGGCACAAAGCAGAATGCGGTCACAGCGTTGAATGTGTAGATAGACTTAACACACTGCCCTGAAGGTAACAGTAAAAATCTAATTTAACTGACAGGTCGCAGGCCATCTATCATAGAGGCAAACACTGATTACGATTCACACACATTTCCCACACACAACCCTCAGGCTCCATTTACCTTTATATATACACACACAAATATTCACTGTATATCACTCTGTGTGTGTGTGTGTGTGTGTGTGTGTGTGTGTGTGTACATGTTTGTGTGGTTAAGCCTACCAATGCTTAGGGCCCAGATCTTCACAGAGCAGTCCACTGAGCCACTCAAGATAAACCTCTCTTTGTCGGACAAAGACAGAGACCAGGCTGGCGAAGGGGCACGCACAGACAAAAGAGCAGAATGGGGACAGAGGAGGGGTAAAAAAAAAAAAAAAGAAAAAGAAAAAAGATTATGCTGGCAAAAAGCTGTAAATAACTGATGATGAACAAAATTTAAAAAAAAATTTTTTTAAAAAGACGGCAAGACAGAGAATCAAAATGGCTAAAAAGGAAGCATATAATTAGTGAGAGGGACTATGGTTCGATTGAGCTGCGTCATCAATTAACTTCTAGACTTGGTATTTTAAGTTGGGGAAGCAGGTGGGTAGGAGGAGAGCTGGAGATGGCGTTGGAGTACAAATGATGGAAGGCTGCCTGCTTCAGACAGACAGTGAACTCTCTAAAGTGTCCACTGTGGTTATCTCTCACTGGGCTGATCTGATGAACTGCTCCTATAATTACCAAACCGCAGGACAGACGCATTATTCAGCTCTACTCAGCCCACATGTTAGGATGTGTGTGTGTGTATGTGTGTGTACATATGTGTGTGCGTCCTTACCCAGCCTCTTGCAATACTCAGGGGGAGGTGCTGCCAGACAGGTGACTCCTCCGGTGTGACCTCCTAAGTTCTTGTGCTCTGTTGCAGTGGGAACGTGCCACACCTTCACTGTTGTATCTCGACTTAGAGGGAGAATGATGGACGGGGGGGGGGGGGGCACAGGAGGATAGAAAGAGAGAGGGAAAACAAGCAAAGTTAAAAGGCGTTCCATATAAACCGCAAGAGATTTGCGCCGAGTGATCAGGCGGGGGAAGAAAACCAAATATATGTCAGACAGCGAGGGAGAAAGCAAGAGCCTATTAAGTGATAAATTAGGTGAAATGTTCACTTTGCATATCCATTATGCAAATTGAGGCTTCTTTCCTGCTTTACCTTCCAGAAACCACCAGGTTGTCAACAGCAACCACGGAGGTGACTATGTCACTGTGACCCTGCAACAGCCTCAAGCGAAACTTCGCCTTCTCCCACGACGCTCTGAGGGTTGTAAATTCAGCTTCTGTAAAAGAAATGATTTGTGCAATTAGCAGTGTTGACTCATCAGCACCCTGGCTCGTTAATCTACACACTTCTTCAATATGGATTAGTCTGCCACTGCAAAGCGTGGGGCTAAATTAGCTCCAAGGATGCAAAACGTGGGCCCTGTCTTCAGGGAAGCATATGCAGCCAGTTGGTTTTAAAACTGGCAGCCTCATGAGCTTGTTAGGACTCCTTCGGGGCAAAGAAGTATAATCTGATTTTAGATGTTAATCACAAATTAGGGCAGTGCTTTGTGCTTTTAGCTGCCAGTGACAAATCATAATGGCAATCTCTTGAGCCATTTTTCTTAATTATCCCACCTTCCTGCTGTAGTTGCCGCTCCTCATCAGAGCCTGCGCAGCCTCCTGACATGTCCTGACAGTTATCTGACACCTTGGCCAGCTCTGTCCTTTCCTGCTCTCTGCCCATCTCCGCTTCCCTCTGTCTGGCAGCCGGGGCTGGCGCTGCTTGAGCTTTGGACTCCTCTTCTCCCTTAAGGATCTTGGAGGCTGGAGGCGTCTGTGATGGAAGGGCCTCAGGGACATCCTCCCTGTGCCAGTGCAGAAAGCAGGTGCTGAATGAATAATCAAGATGCAAACAGCACAGTCGCAGCTTGGTGACAGTAAGGATACCTGTGGAGGATCTCCAAGTGTCATACAAACTAAAACAATACTTTTCAAAGAGCTCCTAGTCTGTCTGTTAGGAGAAAATCTGTATATTTCATTCAGTTTTATGTTAATGTCCACACACACGTGGATTTCAGCCCTGAGGGGCTTCAGTAAGGAGGACGACATCCCGGAATGATGTTTACACATCATGAGGAGTAGAAAGTTCCAATTTTCCTAAAGCGTGACAGTATTTGACCTGCAATGTGTTTGGATAGACATACAAAACGGATCAAAGGCTTCAAAGTGAATGTTGTTGCTTTTGAAGAATTATGTTTCTCTTCATCTGCCCCCCCTTTGCTGGTACCTCTCCCTCACTTCCTTACACTTGTCTTTTCATCTTCTCCTTTTTCCGTCTCCCACAATCCCAAGAGTTTGCTGCGGGCCAGAAAGCTGCAGCTGAAGCTCAGCCAATCTGGAACGAAGCTCCGCCTTCCTGGAGATCTGAGAGGGAAAGAGGCACGAGATTGGTTGTAAACCAAGCTGCTAAATCCACAAGTTGTTTATATGCACAACCAACACACCCGGCCCGTCTTGATTTATTAGACTGCAGCTGACAACACACACCATACTCCTGTCAGATTGTGAGCTTTGAAATATGCATGAATGAGTGAATCGAGCAAGTCAATTTTAGATTAAGTGGCTGTTTCCTTTGTTAAAGGAACACTCACCTGATTTTTATTCCTCAGTTGTTGTTTTTTTTTGGGGGGGGGGGGGTTGTCCGAGTTTTACTCTGCCTGTGAAAATCAGCGTTTCTATCTATTGTAGCTCTAACGGAGCTTCGACGCCACTGATATCACCATGATTTTTACCAGCAGAAGGGTACAGAATATGGATTTTTAAACTGGGGTTCAGGCATTTGGAAATTTCCAAGGAACAGTGTATCTAACACACATCTAAGTTGCATTCTGGGAAATGTATTCTTTAATCAGCATAATAACCTGTTATTGTATAACAATGTTTAATTATCAGAACTGCTGCATAACTGTGGAAGTACCACTTCACTGTAGCCAGCCACAGTTTACACTAAGTTTACACTCTCCTTTTCTACTTGAAAATAGCCAGCAAATATATCTGACAAATAAATTATGTAAAGAAAAGGCAGAATATTTCACTGTAAAACTAGGCTCTCAAACATATAGCCTGTGTGTGTGTGTTTTTCAATAGTATCAGTCAAAAGTTTGGACACACCTTCTAATTCAGTGGTTTTTCATTATTTAAAAATTGTCTACATTGTAGATTAACACTAAAGTCATCCAACCTATGAAGAAATACATATGGAATTATTCAGTAAACAAAAAATGTTAAACCAGAATGTGTTTTATATTTTAGATTCTTCAAAGTAGGCACCTCTTGCTTAGTTGACAGCTTTGCATATCTTTGCATCTCTTCTCAGTCAGCTGTATGAGGTAGTCACCTGGAATGGCTTTCAGGTAACAGCTGTGCCTCATCAAGAGTTATTTTCTTGAATTTCTTGCCCTCTTAATGTTTTTGAGTCCATCAGTTGTGTTGTGAAGAGGTAGAGTTGGTATACAGTGAATAGCCATATTTGAGTAATGTTCTAATCCATATTAAGGCAAGAACTACTCAACTAAGTAAAGAAAAAGACAGTCCATCATTACTTTAAGAAATGAAGGCCAGTCATTCCAAACAATTTCAAGAACTTTGAAAGTATCCTCAAGTGCAGTCGCAAAGACCATCAAACGTTATGATCAAAATGGCTCTAATCAGGACCGCCCCAGGAAAAGAAGACCAAGAGTTACCTCTGTTACACAGGATAAGTTCATCAGTTACCAGCTTCAGAAACCACAGGTTAACAGCACCACAGATAGGAGCCCACCTAAATGCTTCACAGAGTTCAAATAGCACACACATCTCAACATCAACTGTTCAGAGAAGACTGCGTGAGTCTGGACTTCATGGTTGAATTGCTGCAAAGAAGCCACTTCTGAGGAAGAACAACAAGGGGAAGAGAATGGCTTGGGCCAAGGAACATAAGGATTGGACATTAGAGCAGTGGAACTCTGTCCTTTGGTCTGATGAGTCCAAATTTAAGATTTCTGGTTCCAAACGCCATGTATTTGTAGACACACAAAAGGTGAGCGGATGGTTCCTACATGTGTAGTTCGCACCGTAAAGTATGGAGGAGGAAGTGTGATGGTATGGGGGTGCTTTGCTGGTGACACTGTTGGCAATTTATTCAAAATCCAAGGCACACTTAACCAGCATGGCTACCACAGCATTCTGCAGGGACATGTCATCCCATCTGGTTTGCGCTTAGTGGGACCATTTTTTTTTTCAACAGGACAATGACCCCAAACACACCTCCAGGCTATTTAAGGGCTATTTGACCAAGAAACAGGATGATGGAGTGCTGCATCAGATAACCTGGCCTCCACAATCACCTGATCTAAACCCAGCTGAGGTGATTTTGGATGAGCTGGACTGCAGAGTGAAGGCAAAGCAGGCAACAAGTGCTCAGCACCTCTGGGAACTCCTTCAAGACTGTTGGAAAACCATTTCAGGTGATTACCTCATGAAGCTGACTGAGAGAATGCCAAGAGTGGTGCCTACTTTGAAGAACATGTTTTGGTTTGTTTAACACTGTTAAGTTTACTACATGATTGCTTATGTGTTCTTTCATAGTCTGGATGACTGAGTGATAGTATTAATTTACAATGTAGGAAAAAAATACATATGTACATATATATATATATACACACTACACACAAAGCTGGGCTGAAAGACAGCACAGAGCCACAGGCTGTGCAGTGATGACCCTGAGACAATCCAGCACATTAAAGCAGGGTACAAGATGTTAGCAGGCAGGGCATACATGGAACATCATAATCAAGTAAATGTTAAATGGACTAGTTCTTATATAGCACTTTTCTACTCTTCTGAGCACTCATACAACACATTTACATTCACTTCCATAGCTAACTAAGCTAAGTGCTTTTATTACCTAACATTCACACTCCAACGGTTGCGTTGGAGAGCAACTTGGGGTTAAGCATTTTGCCCAAAGATACATTGGCATGCAGCCTGGGGTAGCCAGGAATCGAACCGCCGACCTTCCAATCAGTGGGTGACCTGCTCTGACAGCCACCCTGGCTGGCATGTATACAGGAACATCTGTGCTAAATATTGGCCTGAAAGTCCCCAAGTCAAAATGGGCCACACCCCCAAAGGTGGTTGAGAATGACCGAGCTAAGACCTGTGAGACATCCACATACAGACTGACAACTACAGAGGGATATAGCTAATGAGCCATACCATGAAGCTTTGGGAAAGAGCTGCTGAAACAAGGTTAAGAAGAGAGGTGACAATCAGTGAGCAGCAGTTTGGCTTCATGCTGACAAAGAAGGAAAAGTACAGAGAAGGTCAGAAGGAGCTGCACTGTGTCTTTGTGGAGCTGGAGAAAGCATATGATAGGGTGCCAAGAGAGGAACTGTGGTACTGTATGAGGAAGTCAGGAGTGGCAGAGAAGTATGTGAGTGTGAGTGCAGGACATGTGTGAGGACAGTGAGACAGTGGTGAGATATGAAGTAGGAGTGACAGATGGGTTCAAGGTGGGGGTGGGATTACATCAAGGATCGGGTCTAAGCCCCTTCTTGTTTGCAGTGGTGATAGACAGGCTGACAGATGAAGTCAGGCAGGAGTCTCCATGGACTATGATGTTTGCAGATGGCACTGTGATCTGTAGTGAGAGTAGGGAGCAGATGGAAGAGAGCCTGGAGAGGTGGAGGTATGCTCTGGTGAAAGAAGAGGAATGAAAGTCAGTAGACGCAAGACAGAATACACGTGTGTTCCTGAAAAGGAGAAAGGTAGTAAGGTGAACATACAGGGAGTAGCGACAGTGAAGGTAGATGAGTCAGCCACCCAAAGCAACAAACAGTGCACAACAGAGATGAAGAAGAGAGTGCAGGTAGGGTGGAGCAGGAGGAGAACTCTGTGTCGAGGGTGATTTGTGACAGAAGGATAAGAACAAGAGTGAACGACAAAGGTTCACAAGATAGCAGTGAGACCTGCTCTGATGTATGGTTTGGAGACACTGGCACTAACAAAAAGACAGGAGGCCGAGCTGGAGGTGACAGAGCTGAAGATGTAAAAGTTTCCAGCAGGAGCGACCAGAATGGACAAGACTAGAAATGAGCAGAGGGATAGCTCAGGTTAGCTGGTTTGGAGACAAAGTTGGAGAGGCAAGGCTGAGACGGTTTGAACATGTGTAGAGGAGGGATAGTAGATAAATTGGTCAGATGATTTGCTGTGGCGACCCCTGAAGGGCGCAGAAGAAGAAGATAACTATATTTTGTCAGGCAAATATTGTTTCAGACTTCTAAGCTCACGGTATGATCCATTCTTGTCATTTTTACAGCTTTTGTATCAACATCTTATTAAAGGCACTGCCTGTGGCATGCTACAGTGAAGTATGGTTTGAGCTGAATAGCTGTGACCACAAATTGGCATGTTTCTTTGTAATAACAGCAGACTGAATGAATGTGAAAAAACTGCAACATATTGTGGAAGCAGCACGTATTTTTCTAAAACATCTCAGGCATCTGTTTTGTGAATGTTAAATGGTTTCTGAACGTAGATCTTCACATTGTATAAGAGGAGAATTTAAAGGTTTGATTTTTTTTTTTTTTAAAGATTGCTATGCAGTGGTTTCACTGGTACAGCCCACTTGGAATCAAACTGGGCTCCATGTGGCATATGAACTTAAATGAGTTTGACACTGCTGCTCTATAATGTAGCAAAGCAGAGAAGTATAAATGGTAATACTCGCGGAAAGCACATCAAAATGAAGTTTCTTCTCCCGCGTGGCAAAAAGCACTTCATTTTTCACCTTTATTGGATTATAGTGAGCCGCTCTTTATGAAAGAATCCCACTACGCTGGATACTGTAAACCACTGTGGTTTACGTTTTATTACTAGCTATGAAAAGTGCACTGTTACCACTGTTCTCTAAAGTGATAAGCAGGCAGCTCTGTATGTCCACAGACTAAAGGAGGCTTTTATAAACGAATTTCTGCTTGCCCTGGTTCCGTCCTCTGATCGGTTTACGCATACATGTGTTAAAAAAGCAACAAATGTTTGTTCTCAGAGTCAGAACAAAATTAGACCCAAAAGCTTTAGCGTAGGCTGCCCCTGTCTCCTGGTTTCTCCTGCAGAAGAACCTGAGATGTCAGACCTGGTCAGTATGGGGATGTTTAAGCTAGGTTTTTAAAAGACCGAAGTGGTAGTTCTAGTATTGAGTGTGTTTACTCTTAAATTTCAACTGAAATTCATTAGAAATTGTTCCCGTTTTGGTCTTTTACTGCACATAAAATCAATATCATGTTCACTCATTTGTCAGTGTGTAAGTTATATTTTATGACTGTGGAGGTTTTTAATCTAAACTTCATCAGATTAAATAAAGGATACAATAAAGCTACTTTTGGTTGCTCCCTTATTCTCAAGGGGTCGCCACGGCACGACATGTAGCTTTGCACATTTGATTTGGCAGATTTTTATGCTGGCCGCCCTCCTTGACATAACCCTCAAGGGATTTTTGTCTCCTCCTGGGATCAAACCGGGAATCTTTTGCTTGTTAGGTGAATGGTGTGTAAACCATAACACTATGGAGTAAAGGATACAATACTATCAAATGTTAATCTAATTCCATTTAACAACACTACTGAGCAAATGTTGCTGCTTAATCATGTTTTTCTGCATCATGTGGGTCGCCCAAATCTGTAGATGTGCACTTTCAAGTCACTCCATTAATAATAAGTAGGAACTGATTTAATGGGGGCAATATGCTTGCATTATCAGGGTTTCACATTACTTTTGTGCTTTGGTTAGTTGTGGATGTATATTGTAAAAGCTTCTGACTGACCCCCACAGAATCAGCTGATTTTCATCTGTACAGTGACTTTGGTATGTTTAACGACACCATCAAATGTACCAGTGGATGATCTCTTTACATTTTGTCGCTCCATTTCTTGTTAAGCTTGTGCCGATTTTCTTTTGGCATAAGCTGGCGTGTTCCTTTTATTCACTTTACTAAACTTTAGAGGGAAGCATCCAGCTGTGCGTCCTCGTCTGCTCGCTCATACTCAGATCATCCTGTCCTGTCTCTCTCCACTCAGCCCCAGCTGGTCGCAGCAGATGACTGCCCCTCCCTGAGCCTGGTTCTGCTGGAGGTTTCTTCCTGTTAAAAGGGATTTTTTCCTTCCCACCGTCGCCAAGTGCTTGCTCATAGGGGGTCGTTTTGACTGTTGGGTTTTCTCTGTGTTATTGTAGGGTCTTTACCCACAATACAAAGCGCCTTGAGGCGACTGTTTGTTGTGATTTGGCGCTATATAAATAAAATTGAATTGAATTGAATTGAATTGAATTGAATTGAATCATCCTCTGTGATCAAGGTCCTCCTTTGTGCTCACAAACTTCTTCAGGACCTACTGTAATGCTGTTTGATTAATGTCATATCTCCAAACTGTTATAGAGGGTTTTGCTGCATATAGTCATTTGGCTCCCACTGAAGAGGTTTTGGCCTTTCACCAGTACCGTGGTAAAATATTTTAACCAATATTTTTCTTAACTGGAGCTCATTTATCCAAGCTTGCGCTTATCAAATGGCCAGCCACGCATGGACAATTTGCCAAACTACAGGTGTAGACATGCACAGTCACACAATAAAGGCCCAGTTTAAGTCAAGAAAACCCCTGACTATACAGAACATGTCAATACCAATGTTGTTTCTTCATTTCCCAGCCAAAAGCTGCATTTGCAAGTGCTGAAATGTGACTGTATTAGAAAATTGCTTTGACACAGAATGAATCACAGTTATATGATGAAGATGAGCCTGGTATCAAAATCCAGGTAAATATTACAGCTTCCTGATGAAGCGCAGGTGTGCTTGAAACATCATACACTACTAGATGCAATACATAAGGAAAGTGTGCAAACCTTTATTTCATTTGTATGTTTTTCCTGTTAAATATTACAGCTTTCACTTGTTTTGAGCAGCCATCTATCCCACATGGTGATATGACCCTTTAAAGTTTACTGAGCATGCACTTTTTGAAGTTTTCTCCAGTTAATGATCAGATAACAGACCAAACATGATGGGTGCCAATGCTTGTTTGTGTTATTCTGTGTCACAGACATTAAATTTGTGGAGTTTTGCTGTTGAAACTAAACTCAGCACAAAAAGTAAGGAATAAATCTTATACCACTGGAAAGCCGGTTTATCTCCCCTTAAATGGTGGCACATTTATAAGGAAAATGCATTTGTGGGTTGAGCAGCAGAGTTGAGTATGTGGGTTGTGCCCATGAAAAACTTTGTGGTACCATTTATAGGGAAACAAACAGGCTTTCTAATGGTATAAGGTTAATTGCCAAGAAGCCTTGTTACAACAAAGAAATAATCGACCAACTCAAGTTTCCTTACTTTTTGTGCTAAGTTTATGATCGATCCCTTATGATAATGATGCGCAAAGTTCGGCTTTAAACTATGACTGTAAATTTAATTTGGTTGCTTTTTGACAAAGCTGATATGTTTTGTTTTTCAGCCCCAAACATTTCATGTTGCTGTGGTCTGTGTTTAAGAAGTGATGAGGGCTCAAAAATGCTGAAAAAAAAAATACAAATGAAAAATCTCCAAATTTTAGCCTACCAGAGGGCCTGTGACTCATCAAATGAATGCTTATAGATAAGTACTTTATTAATCTGAAGGAAATTAGGACAACCAGCAACTTAAGACACACAATAAATATATATATGTATAGTAGAAAAGTAAAAATTTTACATCTCTTCATTTAATAGACTAAAATTATTGCACAGAATAAATCAGCTGACCCCAAGGGCGTCAGGTGGGAGGCACTGATTGTTTTATTTTCTTCTACTGAATAAGCACATGGTTTCAAACTGTGGACAGAAATGAATCGTGTTACTCTAGAAACCTTCAGCAGAGTCCAGGTGTGTCTTGGGATTTTGGAAATTTAAATGGACTATATTAGTACAAAACACAGCGTCTGATTGATAAAACAGATCGCTTTCTTGTGTGGTGCAAACTACAACCAACTAAATTGTAGGTTAAAAACTCGGCCCAGATGCTTCAAACGTGCTATCAACAGTACCTTCATCTGACAATATATAATCAAAACAAGAACTATTGACATTTCAGATGATGTTCAAGCTATTTTCCACAACTATGAACACAGGTGCGCCTTGAAATTTTGGCTTGCAGTGTATATGTACAAAATGTTTGAAAAACACTAGCAAATGCCTTTCAGCTGCAAATGTGTGTCACACCATGCATGCATGCATTTATAGTCCTGCCGCCAGCTAGGGGCTGCAGGGCCAGCTCAGTACATAAAAAAGAAGGAAAGAAAAGAAATCGCTGCTGCAGGGTTCGGCCACTCTCTTATTACATTCACACTCTGGGCTTTAACAAGCAGAGGCTTTCCTGAAGTTCCTGATAATTATTTTTCCAGATGCGTTCAGCTCAACGTGTGATCTTCTGGGGTTCCTGGGCAAAAACTGTCAAATTATTCATTGCACCGTTATTATTAATTCATGTTAATCACTGGCTTTATGATGCCAACACTGTTAGTTTTAAGAAGCCGTACTTCATACCTTTTGCAGCTGACTTTGACTACTGTGTGGCAAACCTCAAATGCTTACAGTGACTGTTTAGTCTATTGAATAGACAGGTTTGCTGTAATGACTGTCAGCAGGTCGATATCTATCTGATGTTTTTAATTTAGACTAAATCTGTGTGCTGCTCTTGCAGGATAACCTCTCGCTTCACCTGAGGGAAATTTATTCAGGATTTGCACACAGGCTACACGCAGATGTAATGAAGAGGGAAAGGCAGATGAAGTGTTTCTGTACCTTGAATCTTTCCTCTGGGGTGAGACTGATTTTTATTTCCAGATTTTCAATCTGTCTCAACTTCTTCTGCAGCTTCCTCACCTCCCCCATTGGCGTTGTCTAACCCGGTTATCTCGACACTTTAAACTGGCTTTCAAGCGGAAGAAAGCGTCAAACAAACAGCATTTCCTTTAAATAAAGAGTCTGAAGCGGTTTAAATAAATAAAGATGCATCGGGAGGCTCGGCGGGGTGTCAGAGACGTGTCGCCGGATGTTGACGATACGTTAGAGGTGTATTACTGTCCTTACAGCGCCATCATGTGGCCCGTTCAGGAAGACGTTTTAAAACCCGTTAATAAATAGTAAAAGTGCACCGTGTTCTTACTTAAAAACATTGTAATGCGCTTGTACAGTTTCACATGCAGGAAGCGATACGATCGTAAGAGGCATTACTTCAAAATCCAGTCACTGAAAGGCACCGTGACAACCGGAGGACAGCGCGGTAAACCTGCGCTGCCTTCAATTGCACTCCGTTGAGCTTGGATTTCTGAGTTTCCAACCAGTAAAATTCAGGGACATCAATCTGTCCAATTAGAGAATCGGACATCACTGTGGAACAGTTAATTCTTTTTCTTATTTTGGCTTTGTTTTGAACATGTTAAAATAATACACCAAACACCACAGAAACAAAGCACAAACAAACCAAAAATAATATTATCATAATCATAATAAATTACGTGTTCAAAAAATGGGTAGGAAGAATCATAAGCTTATTAAATCCCATCCCCTTTACACTATTTAATAACTTTATATATAGCCTTATAATACTGGTCAACTTATTTTTGTATTTTTTCCATTCATTTTCGGCCGCCTTAGTTTTTTGTTTTGTGAATTCCATACACTGCATTTTTCTTTTTACATGCATTTAGTAAACCCTTAGTGATCCATTATCAATCTGAACATTGTTGCTTTCTGCTGTATTGTATTATGTAAGTCTGTTTTTTGGTTGTTGTTTTTTTAAGTTAACACTGCAAGTGGAGCTTTCAGATGTGTGTTTTTATTTCTTGCTGATAGTCTTTCACAGATGTAAACTGATATGCTCACACATGTTGTCTGATAGACAAATTCTTTAATCATTAAAATTGCCAAAAAAAAGGGCAGTATCAGTCAGACTTTAATCATTTAATGGAACACAGTTGGATTTGGGAAACACAGTTGGACAAAACAAGACATTTATGAATGTTATTTTAGCACCTGTGAACAGATTAGAATTTATTTATGAACCAAACCAATCAAGTTTTAAAATGAGTATGCAGCACACTAATTTTCTCTGAGATATTATGTTCTTATCTATGTGATTATTAATTCCTTATGAGGTTATTTACTACTGAACTAAATAGTCTTTGAACTTTCCAGACTTTGTTCCTACTAGTTTGCAATTATGTCTGAAAATGTTCTTCCACCATTATTGTGTGACACTGTGGAAATATTATAGAGAAGAAAATTTTATAACCTGCACCTCAACAACATCCTCAAAACATCTTCTGAATGTTGCTGTCAAAACATAATATCTTAAGTTCAACTTTTGAGGCAAGAAGCTCAAACCTGCTGGTCTGCTGGGACGTTGGAGTCTGCATGTTCTCCCTGTATCTCTGCAGGTTCTCTTCAGGTTAATTAGCGAGTCTAAACTGGATAAATGTGATCATGAATAATCGTCTTTCTCTGCCTGTTAGCCCTCTAATACATTGGTAACCCACACTTTTTAAAGTAGGAGAGCCTCAGGGAACTCCAGAAATTACAAAACTGATAAAGGTGTCAGTGTAAATATTGCAATGTAAACAGCTACAACAAAACAAATTATCCAATGCATGAACCAAAGTGTAACCACAGATGTACCCTGTCAGTTCAGCCTACACTGAAAAAGGAGCTTCAAAGAAAAATTTAGAGCTAAGTTGAAATTTCAGGTTGTTATTTTAAAATTTGGGGCTATTGAGATAGTAACCCAAAGATTTTACTTATGGATGGCAATAAATAAATACAATTTTCAGTTGCAGACACCCCAGATTTCCTTGAGGCTCTCTCAGTTCTGAGAGAGTAACCAGGATATCCCAGTCTCTTGCACAAAGTAATTTAAAAATATATTGATAATCCTTGAACTAAATAAACAAGAAGACTGCCACTAAGAATGTTATAACAATGTTACTGATAAACAATTTAGAAAGGTTATCAGAAAGAATAATTTTAGAGAACGTTACCCATCCTTTAAAAATAATTTTTTGGGAACAAACAGCGTCAACCAAGGGTCCTGGTTCGTCCAAAAAAGTCACACCTCAGCTGACATACTTTTACAGCTATAAGTAAAATGTCAGATACCCACATTCTAAATTCTTGTTGTAGCAACCACACCAATGTTAATTATTCAGTTAATAGTAGCTTGGAAGCAATCTTAGCAACATGGCTGAGGAGCACACTGATTCTGGAGCACCTGGATCTGTGCAAGTCGGAATCTGGAAAGTCAGCCACCCCTTACAGGCTAAATGCTATATGTAGGCCTACACTCAGTGGATGTTTTGCAATCAGAATAATGACCTGAATGCACTGTTGTGTCAAACATATTTGCTATTACATGAAGAGCTCTATAAATTCTCCATAGGCTCCTCTTGTTAATGTTTTCCTTTTATTTATTCATTAATTTCTATTACTGTCCGCACAATATGACACTGACAGGTCTGACAGGCAGGAAGAAAAGGTTAACAAAAAAAAGGAGAAGGGGGGAGAAAACAGAAGAAAAAAGGGGACAGAGCACAGGTACACATACATACATACATACACACATACATGCAGCCATACATTCATATGTATACAGTACCAGTCAAAACTTGGACACTCACCATTCACACCAGTGTGCTGTGTTGTAGTGTATGTTATGTGTATGTGTGTGTGTGAGTGTGTCTTTATCATGAAAGTACTCAATGATAGGGGTGAGAAGCCACAACAACACCCCAGGGACTCAGAAGCAGACAGAGAAAGACCCAGGGGACCCAGGCTGTCCACAGCCCACCAGGAGCTCAGAAGACCTTAGGCCATACATCCCGATGGCAACCACATATACACCCCAGAGGAGGAAGGAGGGAGACCCAAGACAGTGCCCCTACGGCCAAAGGGCAAGAGCCCCAGAGAGCCAAAGGCAATGAGCAGCCCACCCTGCCAGAGGCCAGCCACCCACGCCGAGAAGCACCCCCAGGCCACAACCCCCAAGGGAATCAACAGCCACACCAAGACATCTGGCCATGCACCCCGGAACCAACAGGCACCCTCATCCCAGGGAGGCAGCAACGATCAGTGGGGAGCAGTAGGGAGGGGTAACTCCCACTCTCCACGACCATGTGCCACAGGGGCCAAGGCCCAGCAAGCCCCAGACCCAGGCCCAGCTGTACACATACACACACACCACCAATACACACAGACTACATACTCATTTACAAAAACACGAGAACAGACACACTCTTCCTTATCAACCCCCGACGAAGTGTCGGTGAGGGGATACCCCCCCCAGAGCCAACAGTAACACGGGGACCCAGCCCCGAACCACCAGCCAGCCTCCACCCCAGGCTGGGTACAGGAAACAAGGGTGTGGGAAAACCTGCCCACCCCTTCACCCCACTTGAAGTGTTTGGGATGATGTTTTGGGTGTATGTGTTGGTGTATGTGAGTGTATGAAGTGGAAAGGATGTGTATAATTGTGTGAAAGCTATGGTCCTATCAAAATTGAAAGGACGGATATGACATGAGCACTGATCAACAGTGCTCATCCACACTGCCACCCAAAGTCCCTCAGTGTCTAAGGTGTAAATAAAATCGAAGCTTAATGCAGTCTCTTCACTGCTGCCTATATCTGCTGTGACCTGTTGTGAGTCGACATGTCCCAGTACACAACTGTTTTCCAATACACAACTGTTTTGCATTGTTTTATTATATTTTGCTGTCTTTACTGTCTTAAAGGGGACATATCATGCAAAATCCACTTTTTTAGCCCTTAAATAAAATTTTTTGTGTACTTTGAGTGTCTAGGAGTGCAGAAAATTTTAATTTATTCTGTCCCGGTGCTTCATAGATATCTTTATATTCTTTTTAGGACATATTTTTCATTCTGTTTAGTTTTCTCTATTCCCTATTACGTTTTCTTGTCTATTACATCACAGTATTTGCTGTGGAACTGCTAAAAAAGGTCATGGACTTCCGGCTAACCAATTTCATGAATCCGCCATTTTTTTCTCACAGCGATTCTGTAGTCCAAGTTCAGTTATGCTGAAATTGCAAGCAGACAAGTCAAAACATTTGGTTGTTGGGTGTATTAACCCACACGATTCCTTACATTGCCCCCCAGCATCAGAGCCTCTTCAAGGTTCCTGTTTCTCTGCCGCTAGATAATCACATCGCTGCTATCAAACTACAAAAATGGCCGAACAGGATGCAGTGGAACGCTCTGCGACCTGGAGGGGGGTGGGGCATGAAATGTCTCATTCACATTTAAAAAGACCACACCAAAACAAGTTGTTTTAAGACGAGCTTCAGAACAGGTGTAAACGAGGTGGTCTGTGGAGCTACAACAACAAGGAATTCAGACAGAAGCATTGCAGTTCTACTTTATCTAGACCACAAGTGAATGATATACTGTACATATGAAAAGGAAGGATTTAAAAGCATGATAAGTCCCCTTTAAGACACTGTAAACCTACACAGATTTTTATATTTTTATCTTCTGTGTTAAGCACACTGAGTTTGCATGTGATGAAATGTGCTATATAAAAAATAATAATTATGCCATATGTCTCTTTGGAAATAAAAAAGGTAATCCCCAGCTTGTGAGGCTGACTTTAAAGCATGATCTCACTTGAAACTTGCGGAAAAAAATTTTTTTTTGCTGTGAGTGTGCTGGGTGATTATGGTTATAATGTATACTCTCTCATGGTGTGGCTTCAGATAGGCTATTCATATTTGAATTTGTTATGTAGGCTGTAAAGGTGGCTGCATTAAGCTTGATTTGTTTTTCTTTTAATTTTTGTTATTATACTGTATTTGACAGGTTTTAAGAAGCGGTTATAAAGTAAAGAAATTACCTCTTTTGCAAATATCTTTATTATTCTGTGTTATTGTACATAGATTTTAATCAATCCAGTCCTCTTTAAATATCTTTGTTGAACTATGATGTTATGTTTGTTGCAATTCTTGCTGCCCTCTAGGCCAGATCGCTTTTGAAAAAGACATTTTCAATGTCAAAGACGCATTTTACCTGGATAATTAAAGCATATATAAAAGTCATTTTACCAAAAGCTGACTGCTGCTTCTACTGTGACAGGAATGGTCTTTCTGGCTCAAAATGACTTCATATCATTCAGGAAACATATGTTTGACCAATTATAGACCAACAAATCATTTACAACAGTTTAAATATCAAAAATCACTTTTTGGTAGACAGTCCCGTTTTGCATGACACTGGTTCGAGCCCCTGGGGCCTAGTGTTGGACACTCTTGGTTTAAAGTGACACCTAGTGGAATCAGTTATATTTCTGACTGCATGCATGTTGGAGCCTTCTCTTCTTTGTAAATAAAAACTTAAATGTTGCAAAGTGAAATAATCCTGTGTGGGTCTAGTTCAAGCATTTCTAACTTTATTTAATAAAATTTAAAAAGTCAGTTGGGCTTAAAACACCTTTAAAAAACCAAACACCCATCCTTTTGGCAGGCCGGTTCTGGCCCACGGGCCACGTATTGGACGCCCTTGGTTTAAAGTGACACATACTGGGATCGGTTATATTTCTGACACCAACTGAACGCATCGTGGCAAGAGTTGGGGCCTTCCTCTTTGTAAATAAAAATTTAAACGCGACAAAATAAAATAATCATGTGCGGATCTAGTTCATGTTTTTTTTTGTTTGTTTGATTTTTTAAATCTCTGCTGCTGAAAAGACACCGACCAGCAGATCGAATACTTTTTACATTTTTTAAATTAACTGCCTGTCAGATAGCGGAAGTGACGTCAGCACAGATGCTTCTTTTGTCTGACGACCTTATCAGGAGGAAGTGAAGCTCAGACGAGGCGACTGGCTCACCGGAGGGGAAAAAAACCAAAAAAAAAAAAAAAAAAGAACAAGAGAGAAAAAAAAGAGAAGGGGGGGGGACTTCACTGATTCACAGGAATTTGGACAGATTTGGAAACTGTGTCCAAACTATCCCGGCCTGCTGGAGCTTCGCGGAGGAGTCGTCAGCTCCGGTAAACGCCACTCTTCTCCACGCAGTCGGTAGTAAATTTTGATAGATTTGCTCGACTCTGCTGCCGCCTCTCCACCCGTCCCCACAGCCGGAAGTCTGTGAGGATGGTCTATTTTTTTTTCTTCGCTTCAGTTTTTTTTATGCTTTTGTTTTTTTTTTTTCATTGCTTTGCGCTTATTTTTTCCCCCGAGCAGGAAGGCAGCACAGGCTCAGTGTGTGTCTGCTAACTCTATGTTAATCAGCACGTCGGGCCTGAATAACCGCAGGATGCACGGAGGCCAAATGGAGACCTGCTGTAGATCTGCGCCTCACACTCTTCCGATATGAGGCGTTTTATAAAAGTTCACGTTTTTGTAGTTTTTTTTTAGGCCGACTCTATTCTGCTGGGCCAACTTAAAGCTAAGTAGCCGGATATAGATCAGCTTTGAATGCCGCTAAATGCTGAAATTTAGGAACCCAGACAAGGAAGTTTAACCTCATATTTATTAGTGATGTTTTAACACATCTGGAAACTTAATAATAGCTACAGTTATAGATTCACAGCTGTGTGGAGTCAAGTACTTAATCCCAGACAAGGTTTTTATAGACAGCCAAACTAAAAGCCAAAAGCTGTGAAAATACATGATAGTTACACTGAACTAAACAACAAAAATTCTCAAAAAATAAATAAAAAATACAAGAAAAGATGTTTTATTTTTAATAAATTAAATAAAATACAGATGACAGTTTTTCAGTTATAGTCTAATATGTTTAAATTGTCAGTACATTAATGAGGGGATATTCATGCACATGTTTTAGTCAAGTGTTTTTATTGTAGTACCTGATATGAGCTTCCTGACAAATATCCCTTGTAATATAATAATTAAAGAAACCAAAACTGACACTAAAATTGATTTTTAAAAAAAACTAAACATTTTCAAACAATAGGAACTTAAATAAAACAAGCAAACTTAATCTGGACATTAATCTGAATGCAAAAACAACAAAAAAATCAAGACAAAATAAAAGCTACTTAAAATATCTGTAATAAATGATCCATGAGACCAACATTTTATTTTTACTTTTCTTACCATATAAATGTACTGACTGTCTTCTAGTCTGTAAGTTACTCATATCTAAAAATCCCCCAAAATAGTTTATATTGACTTGAACACTTTAGTTCATGGGAGCCATAAAGCAATACAGTTTTATTTGCTTTTGGGTTGGAAACACTGGATGATACTGGCATTTTCATGTATCAGTTCATATCCGAAAGATCCTAGAGAAACTGTAATATCCAGCTCATAAACGCTGTATAACAGTACTATTTTTAGTACTCACAGATGCCACTATCTCCCACTGCTTCAAACCTAAACCTAAAAGAAAACTGTATTAAATTAAGCTTAATTAAACATTAACACTCATGAAATGAAGCTTTTAAGTCAACAGAGGCTCTTCTGGGAATTTAATTCAGAGAAACGGCACTTTTTCATTTTTTTTTGGATGAAAATTTTTGCAAGATAATTATCTCATTAATTCAGAAAAACAGGATAACTCTCCCCCCTAATGTTCCTTTCTTTTTTTTTTACTGTATTCTTTAGCAGTAGGATGTCACAGAACTGAGCCTAATGCTGCCCCAAGAGCCCCACACCTCGAGGGACCCTCCAAAAAATAAAGAAAGAAATAAACAACAACAAAAATTCAAGCCTCAGTCTGGGGGATTAGTAATAATTTGATTAACTAGGGTTTTTCCTGGATAGACACATATTTAGTGTCTGCAGAAGTTTTTAGCCAGAGCCAAAGGAAAATCACCAGCGAGGATAAATACTTTTAACTTTTTTTCCTCAAATATAAAATAAGGTTTTTGTTTATCCAAGACAATGCACATATGTCTACTAAATAATGTGCTCAGTGCCTTAACTGTGGGTGCACATGGGGTGGTTCTTCCAGTTCAAATATTTCTTATCACAAAAAGAAAAAAAGCAGAAGTTCGCCTTATAAACTCAACATTTGCTTCATTCAAGGCTGGCATATATAAACTATATATATATATATATATATATATATATATATATATATATATATATATATATATAGTTTGTTTACATGCACAGAACTAGAGAAACATAGTATAAACCCAAAGACAAGACAGACGTGGAAATTTGTTACCTGGTGTTCTCTGATGTGCAACACTGCAGAGGCCACTTTGCATTAGAACTGAGTTAAGTAGCCCTTCAGACTCTGCAGTGATTTGCTGTAAGTTTCTCTAAAATAATTTTGCCTCTTCTTGATTTTTGGAGGGTCCTTTTGTTTTGCTTTTAGGATGAGCCAGAATTAGATTCATTTCATTTCTCTGCTTTAGTTTCAGTGTTCTGGTGTGAATAATTGGCACACTTGGGTTAGAAATGAACCAGCTCTTTGCTTTTTATTCTTAAACATGTCAAAATATGTGCTGCGCCAAAGTTCTATAATTTTGCCTGCCTTATAGACACTCCTAAAGTGTAGTGACTGACAGGCTAAGGCTCTTTACGTACAGCTTTATTACCTGATTCCCATCTTGAAGAATGTCAAGATTTAGATTTATGGCTTTCATTATTTCTGTTGGCTTTGCTAACAAGGTGCACATTCTCAAATTAATTTGTGCGCTGCAGTTTGTGGTCAGCACTCAGGACAGCATCTCATATTTTAGGATTAAGGTGCACAAATGAACCAAGAGGGTTGACAAACGATTACTACAGTTTTGCCCAGAAGCCTCCTAGAAGGAAACCCTTGTAGTGGGTGAGCCCTTAAAATAATAATGCATTGATCCGGTATTTGTCTTGTTATCGATCTGCAGCAGGATAGTGTAGCACATGCTCTTTGGTGTGGGAAACACTTCATTAGGGTCTTTCTCATTAGACTGGTAATCAAACTGGTAGAAATTTGCTTTTTTAATCGTAATCTAGACAAGCACCTGTGAGGGAAACAGACTCTGCTGCCACTTTATTAGGCACACCTAACTCAGGCCAGGGTTTTTTAATGAATAAGCTATCCAGGGAATCCTGAAGCTAATAAAGTTCATTTTCTGTTAAACCTTTTTTTCTCTATGGCTGTGCTGCTTCAGCTTTGTGGTCATTTTTTGGCATCTGTCCTCAATATTTCCTAACTACTACTAACTAACTCCTTACTAAAACTTCAGCTTCCAAAAATAACCATGAAGTTAGACTGTATGTTTTATGTATAAGATTCATTTAGCTCATTTTAATTCCATTTAACTGAATGAATTCTAGTGTTGGACAGGTGTGTAAAGTTTTTAAATCTTGCTGCTTTTGTGTCATTGCAGAAATAATGGAAGACTCTCACTTTAATTCATCATATTTCTGGTCTCCTGTCCCCACTATGCCTGGACAGGTAAGGCTGGAAAAGAGTTTCCTGTTTAATCAGTCGATAAGTGGTGCAAATTGTGTGATTTAAACAAACAAAAATAAAATCCCGTATCTCCTGACAGATTGAGAATGCCATGTTCCTAAACAAAGTAAAAGAGCAACAGGAAAAGAGTGCTTCCTTCTCTTCTTCCGCTGCATCTCACTATCAGACGACTCTTCTCACCATCCCCACGCCTGGGGCCAAGACAGATGGAGGAGGGCAGGCTGGTAGTGCGGCGCACCTCCACCCTCCGCACAGCACCCAGAACATCACAGTGTTGCCTGTCCCCTCCACAGGCATCATGACAGCAGGTGGGCTTGTTTCTGTGTGGAGAAACCTTTAAGCGTCTCTTCTCAGTTTTCAGGTTGATGGTCTTTACATTTTTGATGATTGGAGGATGAATTAAAAACAGTGAAACACCAAATATTGAGGCTGTATTTAGATCCCATACGTTCAATTTTGAATTATAAAGTAACAGAAGTGTGTTAAATGATTCAGGTGATGAGAACAAATTTTGTGAGTAGAGCAACTGGGGATAAAATGAACATCTGAGCATTTAAATTCCTGCTACAAACCCAGTTTTAGCTAAGAAAGCAGTAGTGCTATATTATATACATTCTCTTTTATAGTGCTATTGTTACATTTGCAGATCCAGCTTATAGTACAAAAATGCTTTTGGCAACACATTTTTGAAGCTGTAGATTGAAGTAATTCCTCAACCTCAGTGACGCCGCTCATCTTAGACTGAAACTTTTCCTTATCGCCGCTCTCTTCTCTTTCTCTCCAGCTGGTTTGGTGATCACAACTCCTCAGGGAACTCTGGTCTCTCCCACCTCCTCTCAGTCATTTGTGTCTGGCCATCCAGCAACAACCATGATTGTTTCAGCACTCCATTCTTCAGGTGAAGATTGCACACATACGCACACACACCTTGGTGGAATTTTTTTTTTTCAGAGAAACTGGCAAACTAGCTTGTTGTTTCTCAGAAGTAGAGTTTACAAAGATTTGTATGTAAATGATTATAACTTATAGGGGTAAATAAAATAGTGTAATAGATTTACTGCAATTCAGAAGTTAAGGTAGTGTCTAAAGCCTGGTTTACGAGCACCTTATTGATTGTGTTGTGTGCCAACTGTGATGTCACCACAGCCCCATAACCGTTTATACTGGTGCTTCAGGGTGTACTAGACACACTGCAATCCTGTCCTGAACAATAGGCGCAGCAACACAAAATAAACCTCTGCATGACTGCTGGTGCAGGAGTAGAGGTAGTCGAAACAGGAAACTAAGGAACCACAGTTTTCTCCTGAAGGTCTCTTCTTCTCAAGCTGTTGCAGCATCGCCCCCTTTGTCCAGTACTAATATATCATTGAGACCAAATCAGTCATAGAGTTGTGTCTTCATGACTGAGCAACACTTTTGGCACATGAGGGCGACGGTGATGAGTATGAACCACGTTTAACATGACTAATAACTGACTCAAACCCTCACTTGTGAAAATGATGGCTTTTGCAGTTATTCGTGCATTTTCTTATGGAACTGTTGAGGCTAGGAAAAGAAACAGTACACTAAAAGCTCAGGAGACAAACATTTATGAAGCATTTAACGCTGACTTCATGCCTTGGAACATGATCAAACCTGTAAAACTTAGACTTTGTTCAGTTTGTTCTTTAATTACATCTCTGAGCTATGAACCCATCTGTGCCTTTGTCCACAAAGCATAGAATGATCTGAGGAGTAACAAAACCAGAAAACTGCCCGCTAATAACCAGTTTTATTATCCAGCCTGTGTTAGTGACTTATGGTTCTATGCCTTCAAGTGAATTTATATCTTTCAGTGAAACAGCTGCTGTTTGAAGCAGTTTATAAAATATTGGTTTGTTTTTGCTTTTAGAAAGCAAACGTGATAATTTGTGTCTGATGCTGTCCTAATTTATTCAGATGTTGATTACTAGACTTCCTTCAGCATCCTTTGCTTTTCAGTTTGACGTCAGTGCACCTGCAGACTGTTATATAGATGGCATTAAATACACGGATGGGATCATTACAAATTTGTTCCACATTCTGCTTTCAAAACTTTATTCCTTCTTCGTAACCTATGATTGTCAATCTTGTTATAGACAAAAAAGAAGCAGACGGGAATTCCCATGTGGTTGTGATGCCAGCGCCCTCCAAAAGAGGGCGGAAGAAGAAGACAACAGTGTCTCGGGTTGGTCATCTGGGTGGACCGGGAAATGAAACTGTAATACTGGCTCATCTGACACCAGGTGGCCAGGTAAGAGAACAGCTCCAGATGTTCAAAGGGAAGGGTGATGCAGTGAACTGGTGATGAAATAAATTCAAATTTATTTTTGATAGGTGACAACTTTGCAGCATCATACTGGAGATCCATATGAGCTCTCAAATGAAGATGAAGACCATGGCTCGAAAGATAGCACGAAGACATACAGGTAGTGGTTTGTTGTTTTTTTAAATACTTGCTGCTCATTACCATTTCCTTGCTCTGGCTGTGGAATGCAAGTATACCTGTTTCTCTGTGCTCTTTTGGAAATTAGCAATGAGATTTTCAGCTTTTGTAGATGACCTAGGCAGTGCTGGATATTAGCGTCTGACACACCGACTTCTCAGACAAACACTCTTCACTGCATGTTGCGGCTAAACACACCAGCTTTGTGATGGATGCTTAATTATTTACTAAAATGTATTTGAGAAAACAAATACATGCTTCATAGATGCTCTCTCCGTCTGCACACACTGGACACGAACCTTCCTTCTTCTGTCCTCTTTGACTTTATAAAGCATGTTCTTTGAGTTGTGATCTCACTTCCCTGTCCTGCTCTTCCTCTTTATATAGTATCTGTGTACCTTTCCTCATCAGTTTTCCACTGATTCCTCCCTTGATATCTCACTGTGTTTTCTGGTTGTGTCTTCTTTATTTAATTTAACCTGCCTTTGTCGTCATTGATTTTTTTTTTAATCGTCTTTTCATTTTCTGCAATATCTTATTTCTCTCTGTGGGTCGTTGCTCCATTACCCTGTCTCCTAATCTTCTTCTGTCCCACCTTCTCTTGTTTCTCTCCTCCTCTTGTACATCTCCCTCTCCTTCCTCCTTCTTGTCCTTCCATCCCATCCTTCCATTTCTCTGTCTCTACACCTGTAGGTGCCGGATGTGTGCGGCGACCTTCTTCAGTAAGTCTGACATGCAGATCCACTCCAAGTCGCACACAGAGGCCAAACCTCACAAGTGTCCTCACTGCGCCAAGTCATTCGCCAACTCCAGCTACCTGGCCCAGCACATCCGCATCCACAGCGGGGCCAAGCCTTACACCTGCTCCTACTGCCAGAAATCTTTCAGGCAGCTCAGTCACTTACAGCAGCACACACGGTACTACAGACCCCCCCCCCAACCCCATTACCCACCCCGTACCATATTCACTGTTCTTTTAACCTGTCCTGCTAAGAGCCCTACTACATTCTTCTCCATCCTGGGGAAGACAGTGGAGTGGCATGCAGATTAATTTACATTGCTTTGTGGATGTTGGCTCACATGTTGCTAGTTCCATCCAGTGACCTTTTCAGCATATTAGAATTCAGATTACACCTTTCAAGTCTGACCTTTGCCCATGAAATTTTTTTTTATTCAATAATGAGAATGGATGGATTTAAGATGCATGGATTTCTGTTATATTCACACAATCAGAATATTTTACCCTTTTTTCCTGTCTTCATTTGTTGTTGTGCTGTTCTTGCTTCTATTTGCACTGTACCTTTTGCTCTTATTGCTTCTGTCTGCATGTCCTGTTATGTCTTCTGACACTGCTTCTTCCATAAATACACACATACCCATTTCAAATATTTTTAAGTGCACTAAATGGCAAAGCTGACAGTACTATTGTTCTTTACCATTGTGTAGCCCTTTGCATTATTGATTGGTTTATGTTTTTGTCAGTGCTTTTTCTTACCTTCTCCACTGAATAGTGATGTTCTCCTATGCTTTGCTTTTATGCTCTGTTATTTCTTCAGTTTTTTTTTGTTTGCTCATATCAATTTCCTATCATTTCTGGCAGCATGTTAAACTGATACATTTATAAAATCTTTAATATTTATTATTATAAAGGGGACCTATTATGCTTTTCCTTATTTTCTGTAATGTATACCAAAAAAGTTATCTCTGTAAGCCAAAATCTCAGCTTTCAGACTGTTCTTAAGACTTTTAGATATTTTTTCAACTCTTGGCTCTATAAGGTGTTAGTGATTGTTAATATCCATAAAATGGTCACCTCAGGGACGCAGCTCTGGCTCTGAGGATAGATTCCCCACCCACCTGCTGTTCAAACCTTCTGTTTGATGGAGTAAATTGACTCAAAGGAAGAGGGAACAAGATAAAACGGCTTGTTTCAAACACCGTTTGAGCTGAGGGGCTGCATCAAGGGCTAGTAAAAGACACAATGATTTTGGACTGTAAAACTTGCAAAGCTACTCGTATAGAATCCAATAATAAAAATATGGAGCTGAAAAATTAACATAATGGATCCCCTTTAATATAATCTCTTGTGTTTAAATCTTAAGCATCTAATTGAGTTGGTCCAGACAGATAAAAATGATTAACATTGCTGGATGTTCGTGCGAGTTTCTTAATTACTGCTCACCCTAATTACAACAGCATACTTTGAGTTTTGTTCTGAATTTTTTACTGTTTCATTTGCTCTGTGCTTCATTGCTGCAGGCTTTAATTTACATGTATGAGATGTTTTTCCCTAAAATGATAAATTAAGAGGATTATCTTAAAATTAGTTGGGGTTTTTTCAGTTTATCCTTGCAGTCCTGTTTTCATTTCTTTCTTTTAACATCTTGTCTGCTCTCATCATCTTGTCTGCTCTCATCAGGAACCACACAGATGCAAAGCCCCACAAGTGTCCCCACTGTACTAAGTCATTTGCCAACTCTAGTTACCTGGCCCAGCATATCCGCATCCACACCGGAGTGAAACCCTACACCTGCTCTTACTGCGAGAAGTCTTTCAGACAGCTGAGTCACCTTCAGCAGCACAGCAGGTAAATCACCCACTGGTCTAAGGTTTCTCATCTCCCTGCAGTCACATTAGGTAATCCTGAAAGTGATAGGAGTCTGTGTTTGTACATGTATGTGTTTTTCTTTTTATTAAGGATTCATACTGGAGATCGGCCATACAAGTGCACTCACCCAGGCTGTGAGAAATCCTTCACGCAACTCTCAAATTTACAGGTGTGAAGCAGTTTAGTTTTCTTCTTATGGATATGTTTGGGTAACTGCCTCACAAAACACTTCACTGTACTGTGATGCTTTTTTCCTCAACAATAACAATTTTTTCCCCAGTCTCACCGGCGTCAACACAACAAGGATAAGCCCTACAAGTGCCCCAACTGCAATAAAGGATACATAGATGCAGCGAGCCTGGAGGTGCACATGTCCACACACACTGTCAAACACGCCCGGATCTACTCGTGTGGTCTCTGCAACCGCACTTACACTTCAGTAAGACAAATGTCCATTTCTGAAGAGCATTACTACATGCAACACTATGAATCGCCTCACTGGCATCAGACACCTGGCAGCTACTTTACACCGTGTAGTCATGTCTCCACTGTTTCCCCTCTACCTATCCTCCCTTCATCTCAGGAGACGTATCTGGTGAAACACATGGAGAAACACAACCCAGACCAGTTGACTGCGTCAGCAGTCATGGCAGCACAGCCGGCACAACAGAACCAAAGCCAGGCCCAGGGCCAGGCTGGAGCTCAGAGCCGGGTAGAGAGTGCAGATGGAGCGTCGAGCCGACCTGGGGGAGCTGGGAGTGGAGCAGCAGGCAGAGGCCAGCAAGGACAGAGCCAGAGCAACTACTCCCAGACAGAAACCATCTCCTGTCCATTTGACCTCCACCAGTACAAGACAGTGTCTGCCAACGACATCCAGTACAAACCAGTCAGTGTCGCGGACATTAGTACGCACAAGGACCTCTGTCTCACTGTGTCAGCATCCACCATTCAAGTGGAGCACCTCAACTCTTAGAGGCGATGAAAGGAGGGGATGTGGGAGGTTGGGAAGCTAAAATGTATTCGCGATAACAAGAAATGGAGGCTGGAGAGTGGAATAATTAAAGCAATACTAAGATGATGCAGAAACTTTGGAACAAATGACTGTGCCTGAATGATTTTTTGACACAGACAGGACAGATGATACCATGGCACAGTAAACTGAGGACTGTAATTTTAGTTTTATTTTTTTAAATTTATCGCTTTTTTTTTTCTTTCTGCCTTGTTTGATTTGTTTGCTTAACTGTCCGGTCTGAAGTGCATGTAAAGGCTGCAATAAAGTATCTTTCAGTCCATCACAGTGATGGTTTTATGATAGGAAGCATCTAAGAGATGTTTCAATTTATTCTTAACACCTCCTGCTCTTCCTTACAGATACAACTGTGGCCATCACAATTTATTGACTTCCTCTTAATGAAATTGGTAGTTAACTGTGAAAGTATTTTTTTAATACTTTCTTGTAATCCTTTTTTTTTTTTGGAAAGAAAAAATATCAATCACATATATAAAGTTATATCCTATCAGTTTATAAAATATGATTGCGTGCTTAAGGGATATGGTAATACACATAATGCATTTAGATTGATATGCAGGCCTTCACATGACCTTTGAGAGAGTGATGAGTCTGTACATGTCTCATGTAATCCAGTTGTACTGCTTTGTATGTGTGTCCTCAAAGTAATGTTATCCAAATGTGCTTCTGCTGTTATACTTCCATAGTACCATTTATAACACTTACTCATAGACATGGCACATGAGAATTTTTTTCAGCTTATAATAAAAATTAAGTCCTGTAAGTGATTAATTCCCTTTTATTTTTTCTACTTAATTGCCTTATTATTTTCTTACATGTTATATACTTTATGGAGGGACTTTTTTGTCCTTGAAGTGTTGCTTTTTCTTTTCAGTTCCAGTCATTCCAGTCTTTATTTTTATTTTTTTAAAAAGAGGGCGAATAGTTGATTATACTGGTAAAACCCACAGAAATAAACACTGATGTCTATATTATGACAATCATGACCCCGGGATGGTATATTTGCTGGAAGGTGCAAATTTGCGAGGTGTTTACAAAAATGGACTGTACCATAAGAGCACGGGGGTGTTATTGTCAATTTCTCCGATATGTTCTGATTATATTTTTACATAATGATACACAAAGTAAAGATGTTTAGTCGTGTAAAGTTTAATCGCAAAACACGATATAAATAAAGCCCAAAAGATGCACAAATCGGTCGGTTTGCAAACACATTAAATTGGTTTCTTCCGCCATTCTCCGCAGTCTGCAGTGGATATGGCGTCACTGAAAAAGTGTAGGAGTCGAGAAACTTCACCCATGTAAATAACGCCAATAAGAAAGCTGTGTGAGAAGCTTTAAGCAGCAGTACATACGCATAGTTCTCTTTATACATATATAGTAATTTTGTTTTTATTAACTATGCCCCGGAAAAAGCCATTTAGCAACAAACAAAAGAAGAAACAGCTACAAGTCAAACGGGAGAGAAAGCGAGGTAACAGAATTTTGCCGTTAGCATGCTAGTCTTAGCGGTTTGCTAGCGGTCTGTGCTCCATGGTTGAGTTTAGTGGCGAACAGTCTTTGTGTCTGCATGTAGTCGGGATTTTTAAGTTATCAAACCACTCATTTGTCCATAATTTTAAAACAGCGCTTAATTTACCTGGCATAATAATATAAAGCAGTGTGGTGTAACTTTGACTTCGGACGTGACGAGTACGTGAAAATAGCGAACAGACGCGTTAAATGTGTTTGATGCACAGCCGCGTGTTTTTTGTTGGCCATTAACGCAACTGGAAACAGAACCACATTAGCAGAGGTCATGGAGCATGGTGCTGTCAATAGGTCAGTTTATTAACACTAACATTGTGGTGGTTTAAAGATTTTTCGTATACTTGATAGGTTTCAAGTACTTAACCCACGTATTTTTGTGTTAACGTGGTCTAGTTTCCATCAAGTAAGACAAAAAATGTCTTCGCATGTCAAAAATGTAGATTTTGTACCAGCTAGGCACTGCTTGGAATATCCTTTCTTTCCTTTTTGTGTTTCTGAATCCACTTAAAGTCTGATCAACAAGGAAAGTATTAGTTTTCATAGCAGGGTTTACCCTCATCAGCTGCTTACTTTTAAACACTAAGAGGAGCAGAATAGCCATTCCCCCCCACACAAACCCCTTAAGACAAATATCGAAAGTCTTTAATACCAAGATCAGATTATCTGTACATGATGGTTAATGAATTCAGCTGTGCAGGAGGAGATTTTGAACTTATTGTACTCTCTTCATTAAATAACTAAGAGGTCAGGACAATTGGATGTGAATTATATAAACATTGAAGCATTCAAATTAATTTGTCTGTGGAAGAATGCCACATTTCCACCCAAATAACCCAGAAATTGGATAAGCTGCACAGTATATTTTAACAGCAGATAAGTGAAAAAAGTAGATCTTGGTATTGGTTTGTGATCTTCATCCTGTCTTCCAGGTGACACGGGTTCTGGGCCAAGCAGCCGCAATGCCAGTGTGGAGCGAGGAGGAGAGCGTCAGTCAGATACCTCAGACAGCGAGACCACTGATATTAAAAGAATAAATCAGCAGCCCTTCAACAGAGAAGGAAGATATGACCCTAACAGGTGAGTTATAAGATTACAGCTTTGTAAAAGATTTCAGGTCCTGCTGATGCAGACTTTGTACAAGATGTGCCCTTTGAAGTTTAGAGAAATTCAAGATCCAGTGGTTGAAATAGCACATAAAAAAGCTTAAGTAGAAAGTGGCTACATTTTCATAACTAATTGGAGGTTTATGAGAGCAAGCAGATAATAAGATAAAGAGGTAACTTTTTTTTACCACTGAATCTACTGAAAAGTATTCTAGATCTAAGCTTCTCTAATTTGGTTGTAGCAAACATCATACTGTGAGTTGATTGTCTGTCTCCAAATCTTGAAATCAGTTTGCATGCTTTAAAACTTGTTGAATTCACTTGTATTAAATTATACAAAAATACTGTAATGTGTCTTGGGCATCGTTTGCTGTCAAAATAAAATTAGCACTTTAAATCTCCTACCTAATTGTAAAAATTCAGAATACAGTAGTATGCGGGGGGGGGTGTTTAACTGCTGGACATAAACTATTTCATAGCTCACTGTAAAGTCCATTCTTAATGTTCATTGGAGAACTGAAGCTTTCACATCTCATGTTTATGCTGAATAGTGAATCAGGACAAACTGTAAGTGAGCAAAGAGAAAATTTAAAATGTTAAAACTCTTCTAGTTAGATATTTTACCTACATACACTATATAGACAGAAGTACTGGGCCACCTACACATTACACTTACCAGAACTGCTTAGCCATGGAAACCTATGCTGCGAAGCCCCTGATGCACAGTTTTTTGTCCTGATGTTAATGCCAGATGAGGTTTCGAACTCTGGAGCTTACTGAGTCAGCAGAGCATTGGTAACTTTTTCACACTCAGCACTCAGCGACTCCGCTTTGTAACTTTACATAGTCTGCCACTTTGTGGCAGAGTTGTTGTGGTTCCTACACCCTTTCACTTTGCAATAGTACCACTTGTATTTGATTGTGGAATATCTAGGAGGCAAGAAATTTCATGAACTGACTTTCTGGAAATGTGCCATCATATTGCAGTACTATACTCAAATTTAGTGAGGTCTTTAGGATGACCCATTCTTTCCCAAATGTTTGTAAAGGCAGACTGCATGGCTAGGTATGTTATTTTATGCACCTCACCTCAAAATTCAAAGATTAGAGGGGTGAGACTCAATACTTTTGTCCATATTGTGTGTTTCTAAGCAGTGAAGCTAAAACATTCAACACTAGGAAAAAGAAGTAAAGATATTTTTGACTGGAGAGATGCTTTTAAAACATAACAGACTGTGTTACAAAGGCTTACCCAATGATTTTTTTTTTTAGGTTCCGACTGCAGTTTGAGAAAGAGAGCAAAGAGGAGGTGGAGAAGAGAAAGAAGATGGCCAGGGAAAAGGTGCTGCAACAAGTCTCAGACAAAGAACTTGAGATTGACATCAATGACATATACCCCTCAGAGAAAGGTCTGATTTATTTTGGTTTTAATTCTTTTCATCTTAAAATAAACCAAACAGATGAGCAGAGTAGGCTAATGGAGTGGGTCAGTGCTTGACACACTAACACTTGATTATTCACTGCCAGGTCTTGGTTTCCCACGACGGCCGTCCTGGAATTATGCAATGACACGGGAGAGCCTGCTGAGGAAGGAAGAGAAGTCATACAGAGACTACCTGGATGACTTGCACTCCAGAAACCCACCTGGCTCTCTCAGCCACTTTGAGCACAATCTGGAGGTAACTATGTTACCCTGATGCACTCTTAAGGAGTTTATTTTTAATGATTAAGTAGCGCTGCTAGAAACGTTAAAATTATTGTGGTGAATGTTGCAGCTTTAATTTTGTTCTACAATTTCCAACAATGCCTTAGGTGCCCAAACTAATTCAGACTGAAGTGTTGCTTTTTAGGAAAACCTTTGTACTATTTTATGAAGTTTTTTCTCTTACTGCTGGGCAATTAATCAGATTTTAATCTCAATTATGAAAACAAAATAATTGGGATTAAAAGAAAATCACTCTTTTGCGTTCCTTTCTGCTTTGAAAGGCTTGTTTTTTATTCTGTTTGTAGAGGGGTACTTTTGCCCCTCCCTAAAAGTTCAGACTCGCTCTGTGTTTAGTGCAGCTGGAGACAAGATGACTAGAAGAGAGCATTTAGTTAACAGGATCTATCTGGAGGGAAGTAAATATCCCTAAGTCTGTGCAGGTGAAACTGTCGAAGGATTTTGTTTTTGCAACCAACAGTTGCTCTTGCAGGAAATCACCCACTAGTCAAGGCTTCACTCCCATGTGTACTTCATTAATGAGATCTTTTGAAAGAACCAAATTTAATTTATTAAAGTACAGAATTTGAGTTATAAATTATTTGGCAATTAGACTCAGATGAAGCTACGAAACAGAACAAAGTCAAACAGTGATGAGAAGTAGGAGAGGACCCCCTGGAGTCTAGACACTTAATGATGAAGCAGATGGAGACTTTTTTCAAGCTTTAACATCTATAAATTTAATGCCTGTCTTCAATCTAATGACCTTTGTCTTTCCAAAGAATACAACAAGTCAAAATACCCTCCACTCTTTGAACTGAATCAGCAAATCCCAAACAACTATGGTTAAACTAGTAATGTTAGAATAAACTGATGTTAAATATGATATGGAAACACATTACTACAAAAGATATTCATGTATTAATAAAATACGACAGATTAACATTTGAAAAACTAATAAACTGACTGAAAGGTGTGACACATTGGGCTGTGTTTTATAAATAATGCAGGTTCTATAATTCTTGACACCCGTCTCAATAAAAGTTAAACTAAAATGATAACAAAACAATAAAACGTCAATTTTATTCCACTTATCTGGGGCCAGGTCACAGGAGCATAAGCCTAAGCAGAGAAGCCCAGACCTCAGCCACCTCTTCCAGCTCATCCCGGGGAACACCGGGAGGCATGTCTGGTACTGATTAGTGACAATAGCAACAATTAATCGTCTAGTCGAATATTTGTGCACATTCCTAGGTTAAACCTCACTATTTTTATGGTGAACCAAGACTAAAACAATTAGTGAAATTCTCTGCTGTACCATTGTGCTTTCATCCATCTCCTTTTTTTCACTGTCGCTGTTCATTTTGCAGCCATAGAACCATTTTAGTAATGTGGTAACTTTTTTTTGGGTGGCAGAACAGCTCAGCACCATTTTTCTGGTGCTGTCTCTGTGTGTCTGTGTTTGACTCTTTAAGAATAGATGAAGCTGGAAGTAATGCTGCTTGTTAACAAGTTTGTAGGTAAACTGGTGACTACCCAGAGCACTTGCTGTGCCATATTTGTCTTAAAGGCATAAGTGTTCAAGCTGTTATCCAGCATGTAGCTCCAGGACTTATCACAAACTCATTATTCCATTTCTTAAATCAGGATGATGTAGGGATTACAAAGCGTTATAGAACATAGCTTTGTATTGTCTGATATTTCCCACTGGTAGAAGCACCATCCTCTTGCTTGCGTGCTGTGTTATTGTTCAGTTCTTCTGAGTATAAAAATGATAACTATATTACTCAAAACCACAAACCCTGCAGATCATTTAATTTCATAGTGGGGGGCTCAGCAGGCACAGCACAGCAGAAGCAGGGCTTGAGCAGCAGCTGAGGTAATAGGTGACTCTGAGTAATCTAGAGTTGATAGCTTTTTGCATGGAGTCGAAGATAATGTAAAAATATCATGTAGATTAATAAGCTGATTAAACACATTGTTTTGCCTAATTTGGTTCATTACATTAAACATAAAAAGAATATTAAATGTGTAACTTATTTTTTTTAACAGTAATGGAAACATCTTTAAGCTGTCAGTCACGTCGACAGATGTAAACACTGAGGGTGGTCTTTGGGTGGCATGTGGTAAAATGTCACCTCGGGGCACAAAGGTTTGAAACCCACTGGGGCCTTTCTGTGTGGAGTTTGAATGCAGTTTCTCCATTTGTACTGAGGTGCTAACATAGACAATTACAAATTACAGACAAATTACAGCAATTTTGTAGTTAAAGGAGAATGGCCAAACACAATCTTAGATAAGAATATGATAGTGTAGGAAGTAGGGCTGCAGCTATCGATTAATTTAGTAATCAAGTATTCTATCGATTACTCGAGTAATCGGATAAGAAATACTTTTTTCGTATTAACAGTTCATCTGCATATTTTAACTTCCGCACTGCAGTTTTTCCCTGTGTGAAACAAACAGGGTGGATGGGGCAGCTATAAAGTTCTCTTTTCTTCACTTACTGATCAGGTGGTTGATGAAGAACCTCCAGCTGTTTCCCAGTAAAGGTTTAATGGTGTTACAGGGGAAAAAGCTTCTTTTGGAAGCTTCTTTCCATCGTCTCTCCGGCACCGGCTCCACCTCTTTGCACTTATGCAGACAGACTGCACGTCGAACGGCTGACTGCTGTTGTTGTATTATCAGTGTTTATGTTGTAATGCTTTGAATTCACAAGCATTATCCTAAATACGTTTCTATTGCAGGTCTATATTTAGTCACTGATCAGGGATTAAAGTATAAAAAATATTTTGACAGGGAAGGAGTCCTTCTGGTATCGGGTGATCGCTAGTGCTAATGGCAGCACTCGCTAGTAAACTGGGGTTAAACTGGAAGCTGAAGTAGAGAAAAAAATAACAGCTGAAATTCTCAGCACAGCGAGCGCAACACCCAAACACGGTAGAAAGCGGTGGAAGCGTGGGAAAACATGTCAGTGACGATCCACTTTAAGTGTCAAAGGGGCATCAGACGGAGAGTTTTTTAGAAGCCAAAGTTTTTTTAAACGCCTGATACACACTCCAGATCAGTAGGTGGCGGTAATGCAGCTCTAAGCTGGTTTGTCTACCGCCATTCAACCCACAAGAAGAGAAAAACGACAACTACGGAGAACTGTAATGGTGCTCGTGTGGGTGAAACGCTGCATTTACACGGAGATACCTGAGCGCTGCAGAGTTTAAACGAAGCATCGAAGCAGCAAATTTGAGTCAAGGATTTTTTTATAATCGAATTATTCGAGTTAATCGATGAATCATTGCAGCCCTAGTAGGAAGCATTTTAAGGGGTGATTTTCCCTTAATTTTGAAATATGAGTTTCAAGCCCTGTCCCATGTTCGGACCAGTTGATTTCTGACAATGCTGGTAATTCTAGTTTCTACAGTTTTAGTAAAGGTCAGATTCAGCCTTCAGATCCAAATTCTGAAGTCTTCTGAGGGGGGGGGGGGTGACCATTTTAAGTTGGTTTAGTTAAAGTTGCCTTTCTAAGCACGACAGCTGTTGGATTTAGTGCCCTCCACCGTCACTATGAAAAAATAAATCATTAAGCTGCTTTATGTGGTTTTGACAGTGCAAATGACCACATGGTATCACATGATGATCATTTTTACACTCCTTGCTCTCATAAGTGCATACCCTCTTCTGAAGATTAGTGATTATTGTGCTTGAGATATTCTAGTTATAATTTAATATAGGTCACCATCATTGACATGTTAAAATGACAGGTGATAACAGATGATGGAATTTTTATGACTCGCTTTCAAAATGACCAAAAAAAACCAAACAAAAACCCTGAATCCTCTGTCTGCAATAATTTTTTTGTTCCCTTGAAAGCAGCAAAAACAAATTGATATGGTGAACTTTTAGAAAATAGTTGCTCATTTACACATGTGGCAGTTGTGAAGTGCATGTTTCAGGCCACCTGGGAAATTTAGGTCCAATATACAGTCCCTGTTCCTGGTTCCCACTCTAGTCTCTATAAGGAAACATATGGCTCTTGAGCTGCTAAATGCTCCACCATGTTCACCAGCTAGTTAATAATTATATTGGTCACCTGATTGTTGGCTGTGCAGGTGTGGTACATTGGGTTATTTAGAGCTTTTTCACTGAAAACAGCTGCTTGCTACAGCTGAACCCAGCACAGTTGTGGGTCAAGCAGCTAATCCATTTGAAACTCTGTATCCGTCTGTGTAAGTTCAAGCAAAGCTTCATATTTGTTTAATGACTCTCTGCAGGTGCATTGTTACAAGCAACCACTTTGACATTGATACTTAATTTAGTTTTTATTATAATGTGCTGTATTTGTGTATAGTTGCTTGGAAAATGTTCCAGAAGTTTCTAGCGTGCCTTTAAGCTGAGTAAAACCAGAACTTGTGAATTCATTTTGTTTACAGTATTAAACCTCCTTCTTCAGTCATTTGTTTTTTCTTTTAGACGTGGAGGCAGCTGTGGAGAGTCTTAGAGATGTCAGATGTGATTCTTCTCATTGTTGACATCAGGCATCCGGTAAGTAGACTTAGTAGCCACTAGATGGAGACACAGTCAAGAGTCATTATTTATTTGTTTGTTTATCTGACACATTTTAAATATTGTCATGTCTTTGCTCACCTCAAATGTTTGCTTTTATCCAGAAAGTACGCTTTGTTAGAGAGAGCCTCGAATCTCAACAATGCAAGCTGACTAGATAGGAAGATTTCTATACAGCTATTACTGCCTGTAGATGTACACTGGCAGACAACAAAAAAGAAGGAAATTAGAAAATTATCTCACATACTACTCTGGCCTCAAATGTATATTGGCATTTTATCTGCTTTTAGAGATAAAAAATTGAGTTTTATGAGCAGTTGACATTAGTTTCAGAAAAAACTTTCCCCTTATTATTTGAAAAAAGTCTTATAAATATTTTATATGTGAATAAATTTGAACCTTCATTCAGTACTTCAGTTTAACAAAATATTCCTTTTGGAACAATTTATCAGTGTCTCATTAAATTGTATAGATGCTGTGAACTTGCTGATGAAGTCAGTTGAATTTAACTTACTGCTGTGTTCAGCATGTGTCTGTGTGATCTGCTGCTGAAGATTGAATTCAGTTCAGTTTTATTTATACAACGCCATTTCACAGCAACATCCCTTTCAAGGTGCTTTAAATTTTTAATGTAAAGGCCTTTTGATATTAGAGAGAGAGAGAGAGAATCTCACTGATCAAATGATCTCCAATGAGCAAGCACTTGGCAACGGTGGGGAGGAAGAACTGTCTTTTAGAAGGAAGAGAGCTCTATGAGAACCAGAGGGGCAATTGAGAGGAACACAATCAGGACAAAACACAAAGCTACAGAAAAGAGAAGAGTTAATGTCATGCAGTATTGGCCTATAAATGAGGAGATAAGTGAAGGAGAAGTGTTTCCTACAGCCTGAGCCTGTAATCTAGCCCTAACTATAAGCTTTATCAAAAAGGAAATCAAAAAAGTATAGAGGGTAACTATCTCTCAAACCAAAACTTCAAACTGGTTCCTCAGGAGAGGGGTGAGAAACTCTAGAAACCCACAAGTAGCCTGCATTCTTTCATCAGAGTGCTTTATTGGGATAATAAGGTACTATAATGGGGGCTGATTAGTCAGGGCTTTTGATTTTTTTTCCTTTGTTTTTTTAACATACTTTAAGTTTGTAGTGCAGTAAAAACAACTGCAAAGTGCAGACTTTTGTTTTTTGCCCTGTTGAAGCACATTTTAATGTACTTGACATCATTTTGATTATATTTCTTTTTGTGGATTCAGTCTCTTTCTCTAAGCAATACTTTCTTTAGAGATATAACACATTTTGGGGTCAACTTGAAGGAAAGGCAGATGTGAAATGTAAAACTGAGATCAGAGGTCAAATGTGATGCGATATTTGGATGCAAACTATAATGTGATATTTAGAATCCCTAAGATACCGGTTTAATTTCCTAAATTACTGCCAATACAAAGCCAGTAAAATTTCAAGAAGAGATTTAAAGAGAAAAGACATTCTATGAATGTTTGACCCAATGAAAATTTAACCTTATTTGACCTTGAGGAAGAGGTCAGAGGTCCAAAATAATGTGATATTTAGAATCCCCATATATAATTGCCTACGTGCATATGTGTTGTCAATACAAACAATGGCAGTAAGAAACATCGTTTTAAATAGCTCTATATAGCATTAATGTGACGTGTTATTTTAAATCTTTATACAGTGCTACCAAAAACAACCTCCTTGGTGGAGGTAATACAGCATAGTTCCCTGGTTCTGACACAGTTACATTTCCACATTTAATGCAAAGTTAAAAACAGTAAAGTACAACTGGTTCTATTAATAATAACTAGATCTAATGGGTTATTTGTTCAAGAGGCAGTAGTTACTGTGTGTGTTTTTATGAAATGCCTTTATCACCTCTTGGCTGGAGTTCTGCAACTCGCTGTATATAGGATTGCCCATTTCCACTCCTTGTCTCATATGCAGATGGTTTAAAATGTAGCTGTTCCACTCTTAACTGGTACAAAGAAATAAGAGCATATCACTCGTGTTTTAGCTCAGCTGCACTGGCTGCCTGTGAAGTTTCTAATAAATGTTAAAGTTTTTTTATGTGTTTTTAAAGCCCTCCATGAATTAGCTCCACAATATATTATATATAACAACTTCTCTCAGTGCCATCTTCTCCACTAAATAGGAAAGACGACCAGGCCTTTGCTGTGAGCCCATAGGCTCTGGAATAGTGTGCCTTCCCACATAAGAACCTGTTCAACAGTTGATGATTTTTAAAAAGTCTTTCCTGTTTTCTGTTGCTTTTAGTCAAGTCTGAGGCCCCTCACAGAGTTGGTTACTGTAAATGTTTTATATTGCTCTTTTATTTAACAGATTTTACCTTTGTTACAATGTAGTGATGTTTATTCTTATTTTGACCTGGATATATCCTTCAATGCACATATTTAACATATATTTAGGACTGCTTTCTTTTTTGTCTCTAAAATTAGAAACATCCCGTTTCTAGGCTGGAATATTGAAATTCATTACTATCAGGTTGTTATGAAATCTCCATGAAAAGCCTCAATTGATCCAAAATGCTGCAGCTACTCACAGGGACTAGAAAGAGAGAGTATTTTTCTCCCATATTGGCTTCTCTTATTGGCTCCCTCTTCCTCCTCACATACAAGGTCTTGAATCATCAGGCTCCTTCTTATCTTAAAGACGTCATAGTACCGTATCACCCAATAGAGCACTTCTCTCTCAGACTGCAGGCTTTAGTTGTGGTTCCTAGGGTATTTAATAGTAGAATGGGAGGCAGAGCCTTCAGCTTTCAGGCCCCTCTTCTGTGGAATAAACTCCAAGCTTGAATTCGGTAGACGGACACTTTCTATTTTAAAGATTAAGTTTAAAATTTTCCTTTTTGACAAAGCTTATAATTAGGGCTGGATTAGGTGACCTTGAACCCTCCCTTAGTTATGCTGCAATAGGCCTAGGCTCCTCTCTCTGTGTTTATACACCACTCTGCATTTAATGATTAGTTATTATTAATCCACAGCATGTCTTTTGTCCCATCTCCTTCCCCTCAACCCCAACCATTTTTGGCAGATAACTGCCCCTTCCTGAGCCTGGTTTTGTTGGAGGTTTCTTCCTGTTAAAAGGGAGTTTTTCCTTCCCATTGCTGCCAAGTGCTTGCTCATAGGGGGTTGTTTTGACTGTTGCGTTTTCTCTGTACTATGATAGGGTCTTTGCCTTACAACATAAAGCGCCTTAAGGTGACTGTTTGTTGTGAATTGGCACAATATAAATAAAACAGAATTGAATTGAAAGTGTTATCTGTTATTATGCTGTCTGTTTATGTAAGTTTTTTGTTTTGTAATTGGGTTATTGGAAACCTGGATTGTAAATGAGTGTGCCTGTAAAGCACTTTGGCTCACCTTCTGTTGTTTTAAAATGTGCCATATGAATAAAATTGACTTGTATACCACCCAGGTGCTGCAGTTCCCTCCAGACTTGTACCACTACATCACTGGAGAGCTACAGAAGCACGTGGTCCTGGTATTGAACAAAGCCGACCTGTGTCCTCCACCACTAGTGATCGCCTGGAAACACTACATGGCTTCCCAGTTCCCCCACCTGCAAATAGTTTGCTTTACCTCCCACCCTGGCCAGCCATACAGCACAGGTGAGGAGACTGAGAGTGGAGTAGAGGGTGGGAAATAGAATGAAACTTGTGGAAAAGGAGGAGTACATACATAAAAGATAATGTCAGACGGACAAACCTGTCACTCAGTGAACTTATTTCAGCACAGTATCACCAGAATAATGTACTGTCTGTCTGCAGCCCCTGTTGTGACAGTAATAACTGTCTTCCTTTTCTGTTCTGTTCTGACTCTCAGTCCTCCAGAAGAAGAGGATGAGGAGAAAGGCTGACTGGAGTCATGCTGGAGGTCCTTTAGATATCCTAAAGGCCTGCCAGGAGATCACATCAGGGAGAGGTAGGAGAATTAGTTTCTTTGTACTCTTATTTTGTTGCAATAATCCATGCATTAAGTTATCCACACAATGAGCTCAATCAACATTTATTTTGATCCTCAAAATATTATTGATCATTTTTGGGGGTTTTTTTATTGCTTTTTTTTATTTTGTTTTTCTCAGTTGACCTATCCAGCTGGGAGCAGAAGATTCAGAGAGATGCCGTTGCCGAGCGGCTGGATCGAGAGCAGGCAGATGAAGGAGCAGAATCTGTCTTAGTGGAGCATCAAAGTGATAGTGCTTTGGAGATGAGCAGTCCATCACAGGAGCTCTACAAAGATGGGGTTCTTACATTGGGCTGCATAGGTAATCATTTTCTAAGAGAAGTACAACCCTTTGGCCAGATTCAGTGAGCTTTTTTTTTTATTGTACCAAAACAAGTTCTTGCAAAGAAAATCAGAAAGAATATCATAGTATTTTCTCCAGATTTTGCTTCTTTAGCAAGAAATTAGATGTTACCTTCAACAGAATATTTTTTTTCAGACTGAAAACAGTACCCCAAATCAGTGTTCATCTGGAAACTCAATATTACTACAATTTTGTCTGATTAGGAAAGAACATTGTCCTCGCAGTCCACAACAATATAATTTGATTTTCAGAAGTAAAAACTAGAAGATCAATAGGTTTTGCCTGAAGCCCATATAAAGAGAATCATAGTATGTCCTTCATGTGTATCTTAATTGTGATCTAGTATAACATTAGTAGATCGGCCGACCTCAGCCCTCATAGGCTAATAGCATAGCTGATGCCTTTCTGTACATCCAGCTGGGTATCTCACAGGCCTGAGTTAGCCTGCCCACAGTTGCTGTGCATTTGGAAGATGCTTTGCAACCCACGTCTACCCCAGCTTCTCCTCTCATGCTGTCACTGACTTAATCAATGTCATATCCGTTATCAGTGACGCCTGCTCAGGAATGCCAAGTTAACTGAACATTTCCATTTTTTCTTAAAAATAACAGAAGAATCTAATAGCCGTTTGTCTACCATAACATTAAATAACCCACTGTGTTATTGTTAGTGATTGGTCTTCTGCATAACGTAACATTAAATATATGTTGTGGAATTCTCCATAAAGATCTTGGGATGTGTCTATGAGCACCCCAGGGTCGTAGCTGAAGGTGCTCCCTCATGCAGAGGAAACTTACTTTCATGAGTTCTTTTCTGTGAAGTTAGAAATGTTGGCAGAAATGTCCTGTCGGCAGAACTATGGCTGAAATAATGCTGGTAATTTCAGTGTCTACTGTGGCAGAAGAGGGAGGGTTCAGCCTTCAGAATAAAATAAGATCGGACAAGAATTGTCTGTAAAGAAAAAATATTGTCTCTGCAGCAGCCTCCCATGATGCATTTGATTGTGCTCATGCAACCACCCTGCAAGTCATTTTAGTTCAAATTTGCCTGTTTTAGGCACAATGTTTTTGTTCCTCTGCTTTAACTGCAGAAAAAACAGCAAAGAATATCTGCTTAATCTGCTTCTTGTGGTGTTGACACGAGAAAGGACCGCACAGTTGGTGTTTGTATCTTTTCTCTCCATTTCCTGGTAAACGCATATATTCTACTGGATATTTGTTATTGTGTTTGGGTTATTTTGGCAACACGAGTAAATGCATCTCACTGTCATTAAAAATAAAAATAAAAATGACAGGTAAAATGTTAATATGATGGGGTTTTTACAACCCTCATTGTAAAATGACAGGCAGTGGCAAAGTCTTAACAACCTCTGGAAGAAGTCTTGGTTACATGGAAGACCAGGAGGTCCTAGAATAGAGCTGTACTGTAAAATATAAATTATTGCAGATGGAAATGTTAATCTTCTTTTGACTTTAGTGGTCCTGACTGAGTGTAGTCATTGACTTTGAATATTAATTCATAAAGTATGCCACTTTAGAATAATTTATAGACATTGAACATCATTACATATTAATACCTTGGTGATCTGTAACCGATCTTCCTTCTTCCAGGCTTTCCCAATGTTGGTAAATCATCAGTTATAAACAGCCTGGTGGGGAGGAAGGTGGTGAGTGTGTCTCGAACCCCAGGCCACACCAAATACTTCCAGACCTACTACCTCACTCCGACAGTCAAGCTCTGTGACTGCCCTGGGCTGGTCTTCCCTTCCCGTGTCAATAAACAGTTACAGGTACAAGCCCTCTTTTGTGTACTTGAAAGCAGATGTGACTTTGAGTTTACTTGCACGATTAGGCTTGGTCGAAACATAATTGTGTTGAGTCGCACTTTCACACATCTGAGGAGATGGATTATTGATTTTACTCATTCCACAGTCCTTGTCACATCTCTCCAGGATTTTTTTGTGATTGTTGCTTTCATTTTTAAACTGTTTTTAGTTACTATCGTGCTGTTATCAGAAATAATTTATAACCTATCTTTATTTGTTTCTATTGATCATTTTATTTTTCTTCCTCTTGTCTTTTATTTCTGAATTTATTTTCTATAGATTCTGGCAGGCATCTACCCAGTGTCTCAGCTACAAGAGCCTTACAGCTCAGTGGGCTATCTGTGTGAGAGGACCCCCTTCCTTTCTGTACTGAAGCTCAAACATCCCAGTTTGCAGGAGAATGAAGGAAACCAAGAGTCCGAGGAGCCCAACTGGACTGCCTGGGATGTGTGTGAGGGTAAGGTTAAGGATATATAGTCGCACAATATCTGATTTGTTTTCACCTTTGATAGTTAGGAAACCTAAACACACTAAAATATTGAGAGGGGAAATAGCAAGCTTCATTCAATGCCAGTCACAGACTTTTATTGATTCTAAAATAACAAAATCAGTACAATTCAAAGTGAGAGCCAATCCCTCAATGCAGGGCCTCTGCCATTATTTGCTCTCTCTTGTCAACAGAGCCCCATAGTGAAAGCAAGCAACAATGCATTGGACCGTGTATCAAGTCAAATTAAGCCAAGTCGAATTTTTAAAAAAAATATATATAGCACATTTAATCACAACAATGCCAACAATGTTGGCCAAAGTGCTGCTTAGTGTCACAATATAAAATAAAAATTAATCAATAAAACAATTAGACTGACATGCCCTAGCTATCTGTGGCACTCAGCCCCAGGCACAGACTATAGATGAATGTCACAAATATAAGCTCAGATCTTTAAAAGGTATTTATTATGTAGTCAAACTGCTAGTTTTCCATTCTTTTTCACTGTCACTCAGGCAGCAGTATGAATTATTTGCTGGACTGTTTTCAGCTTTGGATTTGGTGCTCTAACAACCATGTACAGTAGCAGAGTGGTGTTTAAGCGACAGACTCATTCATGATAATGAAAGAACATGTCAGCCAGTGTTGTGGTGTTGCTTATTTATATCTTTCTTATATTTTTGGACAACAAGAGAGAGCCCAGTGTTATAGAGGGATAAGCAGAGATGTGATATTTTGGTTACACAGACATTGTTAACACTAGGAACATTAAATATAAACTCCTCCTTCACTGAAGCAGCCACTTGTCTGTTACCTTGCTTGCTTGACTGTCACCATCGTATGCTATAAAATGTTTCCGCTTTCCTTCCTTCTTTCAGCTTGGGCAGAGAGAAGAGGCTATAAGACGGCAAAAGCAGCTCGCAATGATGTGTACCGTGCAGCCAATAGCCTTCTTAGGTTGGCGATTGATGGCAGATTGTGCCTCTGCCTCAGACCACCCAGCTACAGCTGCTTGAGAGGTAAGAGAGGCCCCTCTGTGTCTCCTCATTTCAACTCCAAGAGTATTTGAAGTTAAAATGCCAGGTGGGTGGAATTAATTTATTTTGGGGATTATTTATCGTCTACAGAGCACTGGGAAAATCACCCAGACTTGCCGGAGATTATGGCTCTTCAAGGAAGAGCAACAGAGGAGGAAGGAACGGGAGAGAGGGATGATGAGGAGGATGGCGAGTCCAGCACCGAGCCAGAGGAAGAAAGAGACAGGGATGCAGACGATGACGAGGATGGAGATGGGGATGATGAAGATGAGGGATTTGGGCATCCGAGACGAAGCAACGATAAGCCATCTGGCTTCACGGTCAACATGTACAATGTCCTCCGGGAAAATGAGTGCGAGTGATAACAGAAGGAGAGGCAAGCAAGGAAGAAATAACCTGTTCCTCTGTCCTGACTTTTAGCTATCTGCCCCAGTGCACTTTTCATTCCTTGTTTCTCCTAGACCTGCATTCCCCCTTGTTTTTTGGTGAACCTCCACATGTCATTACCTTCCCTGTACATTAACATACTCTTCACTATTCATTCATATACAGAGTTTATCCATGTATTCCATGCTGTGCCTCTGCTCTGCTTCTTCATCCTTGAAGATTTTATTTTTAAGTGAAGCTTTTAAGAATGGTTTTAGTTTGACTTGATCTTCACATTTTGCATGTAGTTCTCAGAGACAAATTTAAGTCAGCAACTTTCCTCAGCCTGGAATGATCAATCTCTTGATCAATGAGTGACCTCACAGCTGAGATGCCAAAGTTTAGGAAAGTATGATGAAACAAATCAGATGCACTGTTGATATGTCATTCACTGACACAGTCACTTGGCTCTCAGAGCAGCTGGAGATTAAAGAATAAAACTCCTAAATCTTTTTTATTGCCCACATCGTGTCTCAACTTCAGATAGAGGGTGTGGGAGGGGACATGGGGCATACTAGACTGTAAAACTAGAACTGATAAAATAAACATTTTACACAGTTAATATTTCTATGATTCAGTTAGAGATCATTTATTTGAGCTGAATTTACATTATACTGTGTCACAGAGTGATGTAGGTTTTTTTTGGGGGGGGTACACTCCTGTATTGCTGGATGAGGCTGTTTCAGTAATTAAACCTGTAGTGTTTTAACTACTAAAACTATTTTCCTTAGATGTTGATAGGGATTGTCAGTATTTCATCGAGGATTTAGCTGCACTCGTTCAGCATGTATGCTGATGCCAGCACAGTGGCTCTTATCCAACAGAGACTGCTTAACATTAATTAAAGGGATTATTTGACATGTTTGATTCTACTTTCTTGCCAAAAGGTACATTTGAAGGTTGATGCCTTTGTGACATAAAGCTATAGCTAGCTGGTGGTTAGCATCGCAGATCAGAAACTGGAAGCCTGGACAATGGCTAGCCTGGCTCTGTCAAATGCAAGTAAAATCAGACCAAAAGCACATTTAAAGCTTTGTAATTAGCCTGAAGTTTGTTTAACCTGTTCTAAAATCCTGAATCTATAATCTGCATTTCTTTTCTTGTTTGTACTTGGGCAATGGATTTCTGGATTACTGTGAGCAGAGAGTGAAGGAACTCTGCCGCTTAAGTAAATCCCAGTATATAATTTGTTATTGTTGCACTGCAGTATTTTATACAATTAAAACAAACAAGAAATTAAAGATGTTTTATTGGGCTCAGAATGGGCTTAAATGTGGTTTCTTTGCCGAAGGATGTCTGGGCAGTGAATTTGTGACACATTAGGCCCCAGTCGCTCAGGGAATGTGTATTCCCTGGGTGGTTGCAGATGTTTGCTGGCTGTTACTGTTAAATAGATTGCTAAATCCCTGTTCATGCATGCCTAGAGAGTGACCAGTGATCGCTAGGGAAAACTGTGTATTCAGCAACCGGTTGCTGGTGGTGGCTAGCGTGAAATTAGCTGTAAAGAAGTATATAGTGCTGCACTGAAACTCTCCTTATGATTGCTTTGGTTGCCAGCAGATTGCCCTGGTTGTCCATAGTTTGGATAGAAGAAGCTGACTTGCCTGCAAACACTGGCAAACTAATAAGGTGTAATGAAAGGAAAAAATCCAACACAAACCAGAAACCATTTGCCTTCAGCATAAAAGTTGTACCTTTTGAAATGTGTTGGTTGCAGCTGTAAGACGCTCCTGTTGATTTTGAAAGAAAAATTTTCTCATTTCTCATTTACATTGCACTTTTCACAGTTGCAGTACAGCTTAAAGAGTAAATGGCGAGCGTTTCCAGACAAATCGGTGTCTTTCATACAACTCGATGATGACCATGGCAATCTGCTAGTTACCAAAGCAACCTCACAGGGAAGTTTTTGCTGTAGCATCCTCTTTGTGACTTCCCCTGGCAACAGCCACCAACCTGCAGCAAATACTTGCCAACTGTTGGGGAACACACATTTTTCTCCAGCAACCCAAGGTTGCAAAGTGTTGCCAACCAGACCGTGGACCTTATGAGATCTTATTTGACATATGAATATAAACTCTTTATAGAGGCACCAAAACTATCTTTTAGGCAGGTAAAAACTATGACGGTCTTGGAAGATACTGGAAGCCTGATTTTTAACTTTTGACATCCCCTGGCTGGCTCCTCTTTGTGCAAAGCTGACAGACTGCTAGCTGTACCTTTATATTTATAGTGTAAACACTGTTATTAAGAAAATGAATGAGCAAATGTATCAAAGCTATTCCTTTAAAACACACAGAAGGAGATACTGGCCACTACAGCTTCCACCTGTCCTCCATTATAAATAACATTGCACGCTCCACCTCTCCAGAGTTATAAAGTGGACATTTCTGCTGTTTGACCCGTCTCTCGCTCTCTGTAATGTGCGATGGCATTGCTCCAATCCTGAGTGCTGTATTATTGTGTGCTGTTGTACCTGATTCATGTGTTCACTGAGGGAATCCCACAGCACAGTGTTGTGTTACTGTGTAATACATCACACTGCAGCAGTGACACGCTGTCATTTCGACTATTGGTACGATGAAAGTAGATGCTAAACACTACCATGCTGTTACAAACACAGCAGAGTTTTAGTTGTGTTGGTGTGGGGGGTTTTTTTGGGGGGGGGATTGAAACTGACAGCGTCTGGAGAGTGTAGTGTGAATGTAAAGGCTCGAGGTATGTTTTGCTGCATTCCTCATTTCATTCCTGGTATGCCTAATTATGATGACTGGACTGCTTTCTGCAATAAAAGAAGATAACCCTCAGAAACACACTAGTATCTTTTTTTAATGTATTGTTTAATGTTGTGTTTATGATATTTGCTCATACCCAGAGTTTTAAAGGACAACCTTTCCATAAAGGCCCTCACCCACCACATCTTTCTCAATTCAGATGCACATAATTAAGCTTTTCTTTTAAATGGTTTGGCACAATCTTCCAGGAGGTTTGCGATCAAAGTGGACAGCTCAGACATGTGGTTGAGCACTGTCAGACTAATTGCTGTTGGTATACTTCCTGAATGCCTAATAGACATAAATGCATATTATTTATTATGGCGATCCTGGTGCTTTATAGTTGTCTCGTAATTAGTTGGGGGACTTTATTTTATGATTACCCAAGGGAGATAATTACGATGATGAGATTCACTGATGATAACGATCAGCTGTGTGTTGCACAGATCTAATTAAAGTCCTCCTAAAGTATTTAATTGGTAAATTTCCAGATGGGCAATATTTAAAGCAGATAGCATGAAATGAAGTAAAAGTTACCAAACCACAAAATCATTTCAGCACTATTAGCGTTGTTGTTGAGGTCGAACCTGTGTGAAATGTCTGTTTGTCAATGGAGGTGCTTTAATTAAACTTTAAACATACCAATAGTAATTATGTTCATGCATTTCATAGTTGTTTGAGTACAATGAACTCAACCAGTTTGAGACCATTTAAGCTTCGTGACATGCTCCAAGCAGCCATTGGAAGGTGGGTACACTGTGGTCAGGGATCGATGTGGTCAGCAACAATACTCAGGTAGACTGAGTCAGGAATCAAGTTCTAAATCCTTCAGTAGGATGTACTGTCATTATTTTCTCCATCCATCCATTTATTCTCTTCCACTTATCCAATTCATGGTCACTGGGGGGCTGGAGCCTATCCCAGCTACCATAGGGTGAGAGTCAGGGTACACCCTGAATAGGTTGCCAGCCTGCTGCAGGGCTCACATGAAGAGACAGACAACCATTTGCAGCCACCTATGGTACTGTGGGAGGCTCCCACAGTCGAAATACATGCACTTGGGGTTAGGTTAATTGGTGAGGAGTGTGGCTATCCATACATATTTTATATTTTTGGGAGCTCTTTGGTCTGGAGTGGAATTTTAAATAAAGTTCTGCAAATTTGAGCAATTTCTGGCAGTATAGCTTGAGTTTGTAATAACTTGTTCTCCAGGGTCAGTGAGGATAAGATGTGTTTTGGTTTGTGCATGATTGGATAGACTCCAGTGTGGTATTAACCTGCGTAGGAGGTTAGAGAATGGATAGTTGCACTGCTTGCTATTATCATCAAAAGTACAAGCTTTGGTGAAATAAATCACACATTTCATTATAATAAAAAAAATACTTGGGAACCGTGATTTATTTGTGTTTTTATGAGTATGGTCTGGTCCCTCGAGAGTGAAGAAGAGAAGCTGCAGAGGAATTTGTAGTCTGCTTTTATCATAATTCTGTTTGTTTATCAAAGCACATCCATTTTTCAATTTTGCTCCACTGTGTGTCTTACATGACAGCATTTAATAAAGCAGGATATGTTTGGGAGGAAAAGGGCTGCTAAACAATAAAATGCAGCTTCATGCGTTGTCCACATCGCCAATGCTTTTATTATCTGTTAAGCATATGGAACAAATTATCATGTCTGTGAGCTTCTAATAAAATGATTTCCATAGTCATCTGATAAAAATTTGAAACCTTTCCTTGAGATTTATGTTCCGCTTGAGCGCTATACGTCACTGTCCTTGTGGGACTGACAGTGTTTGTCAAATCATTCTCCCTCCTGACGCCTATCCAATCCTCCTGACAGAGTAAATCTGGCTGCAGCTATTATCTCATTATGTTTATCATGACCCAGTGGGCACCATTCATGAGCGAGCTGAGACGGTACAATGATAATCACCGTTGAGAACTGCCATAATCATTATTTACTGGATGGAAGTGGGTGGAAATCCCCTCATTTCAGCATAATTTGGATTCAGTGCCAACTTGTATGGTGCTCAGAGAAGCTATTTGCTGACTAGATAAACTCAGAGGGGGAAGTAGGGGAATCATCTGGAATTGTTTCCGATTTGCAGCTCCTTAATTTCCCCAGTCAGAGCTCTAACTATGTTGTGGCCCTCAAACCTGTATGGCAGTAATTACAGCCAGACAAAGACCCCAGATTTACTGGTGCATGTCACCATAAATTTCAAAAGTGTTAATTAAATTCTGCTGTGTTGAATGTGCTTGCTGCCAGTATCGGTCACGCCAATCATGCCCATGTGGTTTGAATTTGATCTTTCTTCCCCTTTTTTTTCGTTTTGGAAAGCTTTCTCATGACGTGATCAGGTTGCTGTGGGGACTCCTGTCCCCCTCCCTGCTCAAAGTATTTACCCCATTCATGCTCCCTGTGTGACCCTGACTAACATTTGGGCAAGACCAGGGAATAATGAAATGGTTGCGCGTGAGAGTCAGAGCATAAACAGAGCAGAAAAATTCATTAGTCTGGTTTTATACTCTCCCCTGGGCTGTGTAGACACACACACATACAGGTGAGATAGAGAGTGAACAGGGAGCTGTAAAAAGCTTTGCAGGATGAAAACAAAAAAAAACATGAGCCACAAGTGTGTTAGCCTTAAAGACAAAAGAATGAAATCTCCCACTTGGCTCTATTGAAACAACCAAACTGAAAAGAGCCTCATTATCGTAAATTACAGTTCTTTATCTCAGCAGGCAGGTACACCTCTGCGGTCACTAGAGGGCTATCAAAGCCAGCGCTAAAAGCAAGAACTTTTTGCTACAGTTAATAGTCAGGTGCACTGAGCTGGCTGTATACAAGCTATATGATATTCTAGCCATGTTCAACTTTACTGTCATCAGAAAAGTTGGGTCACAAACTATTACCTGGGCATTAAGTCCTTTATAAACACATTTCCTGTCTGGGTACATAATCAGAGTATGAAAAGATCAGAACTACCTTTTCCTGGGGTTTTCCTGGCAACAGGCAATTTCTTTTCCCTATACTTTTTGTTGAAGTTGTGCAACCTATCAGAGCCACACACTATTCACTCATACAGAAACCACACTGACAGTCACACACACACACACACACACACACACACACTGATTTACAGCTCCAGCAGTTGTCCCGCAGTCGGCATCCCGGTGCTGCAGCGGCACTGTGGGGGGGCGACGAGACCTTAGCACTAAAGATTGGATGTCCTCCACTGCTTCCTCTATCATTGCTTCCTATTGCCATGCCCAGCAATGGTGTGAGGTACATTCGCTCAAGCACTGTCCATGGCACAGATTTTGAAGTATTTTTACTTTAAACATTTCCAATTTATCCTATTTTATTCTACAAAATATGGGTCTTTGTGTTTTACCACATTTCGTGACTTTCACTGAGTCTGTAAGACACAAAGCAACATCCTGTAAACAAAAGAAAAGAATTTCAGAGTGACTTCTTGTTGACTTTGAAGTCTTTACCTAAACTTCTCTGCATTTTGAGTAGCTGCTCAGGGCCCAAAGAGGTGAAATTATCCAATCTATCAAAAGCACAGTCTTAGATATGAGAAATGAATAAATATAAGAAAAATGCGCATTTGTCTTTCCAGCTCCCATTAGTCATCTCACAAACTCAGATTTTATCTCTTAAACTAACCGTCAGTACAGAAAGAGGTTGAAACCAGCTCCATCCACCTGCCACAACAGTGAAATGCCTCAGTGTATCTCCCTGTAACAACAACAGGCTGTTAGTCTGTAGAACAAGTACTTTTACTTTGATAATTTAAGTACATTATCTTTGCTGATAAGACTTCTGTACTTTCCCTTATAATTGGATCATTTTAATGGCACTTTTTATGAAGCAATAAAAGATCTAAGTGCATCTACCACCAATGACAATCGTGTCAAGGCCACAGGAAATGTGAAAAATTGACATCAGTCACTACCTGACATCCATTTTTCAGTTTCCCCGTGTGTTCCTGTGCATCAAGACTCATGGGTACAAAGTAAAAATCCATCTGCAAACACATAACTGCCATAGAGGAACTCACCATATATGACACGTTATATAGCAAGGTTAACTGCACACAAAGAAGAAAACAAGCTGCGAGTATCTCTTTTCTTCAGGTGATCAGCGCTCAGCAAACTGTCCCAGCAGCATGTCAGCGTGGGGTAAACTCAAAAACAATATTTGCCACAGCAAGCATTCAACACGCTGTGTACAGAGCAGCTTTCCCATACTCCTCCTGTAGAGGGTCGCAATATGGCAGCTGGGTTTGTTTGTTCAGAGGACCTGTGCTTGAGTGTGGAGAGAGCCTGCTCTCTGTTTGACTCAGAGCTCTCCAAAACACAAAGCGCTGCCAGTGCAAACTCAGGGGGATTCTAGTATTTTATAGTCCAGTTATACTGTAATTAGTGGCGGCAGCTTTATGGGTTTAATTATTCAGCCCATGAGTTTGTGGTTTCATGTGTACGTATGAGTGTTTCTGCCTGGTGATGCATGAATGACACCTTATTGGTTACTCTCTTGTGTGTTTGTCTGTGACCCTGTTTGTGAGTTGGAGTCCATGTGTCAATAGGTATTTTTAGCGCCACCTCTCACTGCATTGCAATGTCACTCATTCGCACCCCTCTGAGTCCTCCCCGCATGGCCTCGTCGCCCTCCAGTCCCATCTCTGGGGGCCTTCCAGTCAGCCACAACATTCACTCTCACTGGAAGGAGCCAGCAACAGCCTGCCTGATTTAAAACAGGGCGGGAAAGTTTGAGATCCAGGCATGGAGACGGGGAAGGCAGATCAGACCTCGAGCTTGGTGTTCAGAATTTTACCACAAGGATTTAGCTGAGCTTTGTTTCTCCCTTGGTCTTTGGCCAATTTGAATATTGATTAAAATAATTAAAGGATAGCTATAATCATACGTCTTTTCCCAGAGACTCTGAGAACATGGCACTGATGTTTGAGGCAGTGATCAGTCAAGCTAAACTGCTGTCTGAGCTAAAGACAAGGGGTGTGGAAGGGCTAAGCATGTAATTGGTAATGACAGTAGGGTGGAGGGCAGACAAAGCCAATTCCCACATAAATAAACAACTCCCAAAGTATTACTGTAAGCAGCACAAAGAGATCAGAGAAGAAAGGGAGGCATTCAGGTTCTGTTGGTGCAGACAGGTGAGGAGAGGAGGGAGGAAAAGGGAAGTAAAATAATACAGGAGCTGGAGTGGCACTACGAACAGAGGGCAACAGTTGTAGAAGAGCCTCCCAAATGCCATAGCAGAGGCTGTAGCCCTCCACACTGTCAGATGTGTGTGTGTGTGTGTACAGATGAATAGCAGGGGCTTTCTAAAGGGGGCGGAAGGAAATATGACACCAAGAAAAGTGTCTGCACCCCCCTCCCTCCTTCTCCACTACCTCCAGATACAAGGAAGGGGAGGCACAAGTGCACAGCTACAGCTGAGAGGATCTCCAGAGGCTCCTGACTGCATGAGGGGGTCATCTGGAACATGCCTGATCCAACACTTGATAATCCCATCTCTTCTGAACTGCACTCCCACCTCACCTCTTTCCCCTCATTCCCCTTACAGCTTGGAGGTCAGCACATTTCACACACATCCAGCTGCATGATCACAAGGACACCTCAGGCAGGATCGAATTTTCCAGCAGATACTTGGATGCCTTTGAGAGAAACTGCTTCCAGCCATAAAAACGAATCTGTGAAAAGCACTTTTTTGATGTGTAAGCTGCGCTTCCCTTTCCGAAGTGAGAGTTTAATTCATCAAAAAAGAAGACAGAAAATTTGAGCTTAAAAGAAAGGCTTAAAGGCAGTAGGTGTATCTGACAGTGTAATAATACGGTTTTAGCCATTCTTGCAGCATACATTTAGAAATGACAATGATAACTGGATGGATTGCCATGAAATGCCATTAAAGACCCACTTCCTCACTTTGGTGACCCCCCGACCTTTCCGCTTGTGCTACCATGATGTTGACATTTGTGATTTTGAACGAATTATCTCCACAACAGTAAGATGTTTCCTTTCTCCACTAATAACTTCAGCAAACCCCCCACCTTTCTTTACTTTAGGACCATCATCAAGTGAGATTGATGATCCCTCCAGTTCCAGCTGCACTTTGTGTTTTGTTCTAATTGGGAAATCTAACTACTGCTTATTAACATACATTTAGCCTAAAGCACCACCGTGTTAACTACGTCCTCACAGAGCTCAAAACATGACCGTAGACTCATTGTGAGGGAAAAAACATCAACAAGCTTGAATCCAAAAGTAGAAAATGAATGAATGGAAAAGTGCGAGGAACTTACGTGACTATGATCAGACACCTAAAACGAGAGCTTCGGGACATGCAACGCCCACCTTTACCCTTCACCCAGGAGCCTCCCCCTGGAGCATACGCTGAACCTGTGACCTCCAACGCTTCCAGAGCCTCTTCAGGGGCCAATCAAACACAACCTGCCGCAGGCCTGTGACACTGATACCGACTGAGCACAGATAAGACACAGTAAGTGGACATTAGGGGAAAGCAGGGGTGCCTTTACTATGCACACTCTCACACATGCACACATGCGTGTTTAAACCAAACAAAAAGCCTGAGGTCACGTATGCGTGTGAGAGAATGAGGTATGTTGCTGTAAAATTAACTTCCTGGAGGCTTTATTTACCATTTCAAATTGGAGACATTTATTGGTTTTGAATATTTCCAGTGAAAAAGACACTGGTGGAGATGTTTCAGAGGGTAGAATGCTTGGTATGTGGTTTAACGCTGGTTCCCAACATACTGCAAGCTTCGCATTCTGCAACTGATCTGTGTTGTCTGAATCCTGCAGCACTGCACAGCTGTCAGACCACAACAGGGGGTGGACAGGCTGCCTGTGAGCGAGTGTGAGTGTGAGCGAGTGTGTGTTGTCCCATGAAATGCCTTTGTATTGAATGCTTCCATTTCTAATTCAGATGTTTGTGTTTTTTGGACCAAAGTGATGTCAAAGAGGTGATGAATTCAAGCTGCATATTTACAATGACAGGCAATAGATCATCTGTCACTGCTCCTGAATAGAAGCTTTGGGTGAAAATGGTAATTTTCTACTGAATGCAATCACCTTTCGAAAAAAGTAAAGACTTTTTAACTTTTAACACAGCTTTCTTTCAGCTGAAAACCCCTTTTTCTGCTTGACAGACCATTGATGTTTTTGGACAACTCATTCTTTTCCAGTTTTTTTTTTTTTATCTTTAGCACGAAGCGCTTTCTTGTCCTTGCTGACTCATAAGTGCGATACAGCTCAAAATTCCTATTCCCTTTCTTTCTCTCTCTGTTCATCTCTCTCCCTTACTAAGAGAATTCCTCACAGGATCAGACCTGCTTTTTATGCTCTGCTGGTTTTCACTCAAAGCAAGTAGAGGAGGGGGGGGGGCTTTTAGTGACAACAAACTAAAACTCTTTGGACGAACTGAGTGTGTTCTGTGAGCAAGGGAGGAAAAAATATCTAAAAATGAAGAGTGAAAGAAGAAGTGAGACACAAAAAGAATCAGCGAGCGGCAGCACAAGGTAGAAAGGAAATAATGCTGAAAAAGGTCATAATTTCTGCCAGGGGATTTGCAGTTGCCTGGACGACGAACAAAGCAAAGCCAGTTGGACGATGTGCACAACAGAAAGGGCTGAAAAGAAATGCGAAAAGCTCTGGGGAGTGAGTTGAGAGTTACTGCACTCTTCAGCAGGGTAATATCTGGAACTCAGTTAACAAAACAACTCTCCAATACACACAGTGATCTCTGTGTCATCCCTTAAATTTCCGATTAACTATATCGTCCGTTTTATTTGCTTAACTTTACTGGAAAAACAGAGTTTGTAAAGTGGCTACACAAAGAGAAACCGCTCCTTAGAAGATTATTGATTTAAAGATTATGTATTTAAAGTAGCAAGAGTGTGACGTCTAAACATTAAACGCAGAGAAAGAGGAGAGTTTGAGTTTGGTTCTAGCTCTCAATTGAAAAGCGATGAGAGAATGTTAATGATATGCAGGGAGAATGAGGCCATGCAGACCAGATGAAAGCCAGGCTAAAGTCTCAAGAAAGTCTGAGAAAGAAGCAGAGGGAGGGAGGAGTGAGGGTAAAGGGGTAACGATGGAGGGGTGGAAAGAGTGGTTGGTGGTAAAGGTGGCACGAATAAAAAAAAGACAAGAAAGTTCTGGATTAAGATGAGATATTCAGAAAACTGAAGCTTTGTAGCTGTGCGCATACATGTGCAGCTCATGTAGTTTTTTGTGTTTTAGTTCCTGCTCCTAATCATTATATATATATATATATATATATATATATATATATATATATATATATATATATATATATATATACACTCACTGACCACTTCATTAGGTACACCTGCTCAACTGCTTGTTAAACGCAGATATTCAATCAGCCAATCATATGGCAGCAACCCAGTGGTCAAGACAACCTTTTGAAGTTCAAACTGAGCATCAGAATGGGGGAGAATTTGAACGTGGCACAGTTGTTGGTGCCAAATGAGCTATTTCAAAAAGGTTTGCCACACAACCATCTCTAGGGTTTACAGAGAATGGTTTGAAAAAGAGAAAATGTCCAGTGCGCAGCAGTTCTCAGAGCAAAAATGCAGAATGCCCAGCCTCCTTTGAGCAGATAGGAAGGCAACAATAGCTCAAAGAACTATTCCTTGCAACCAAGGTCTACAGAAGACCATCTCTGAACACATAAGATGTGGGACCTTGAAGCAGAGGGGCTACAGCAGCAGAAGAGCGCGCTGGGTGCCACTCTTGTCAGCTAAGAACAGGAAACTGAGACTACAATTTGCATGTGCTTACCAAAATTGAACAATAGAAGATTGGGGAAAAAAACATTCTTGGCACACTTTGGGCAACTTAGTACAGCGGACCTAAGTATTGTTGCTGATGGCTGCTTCCAGCAGGATAACACACGGTATCACAAAACTCAGATCATCTCAAACTGGTTTCTTGAACATGACAGTAAGTTTGCTGCACTCAAATGGCCTCCACAGTCAACAGTTCTCAATCCAACAGAGCGTCTTCGGGATGTGGTGGAATGGGAGATTCACATCATGGAGCAGCATCATGGTGCAGCCAACAAATCTGCAGCAACTGTGTGATGCTGTTGTGTCAATATGGATCAAAATTCTCTATGGAATATTTCCAGCACCTTGTTAAGACAAGATAAGATAAGATAAGATAAGATAGGATAAACCTTATTGTTATTGTAGGCATGAGCATACAATGAGATTGTTGAATCTGTACCATCAAGAAATGGTTTTACCAAAGTATATGTAGAAAAGTGTCCAGTGAGTGTATGACTCGGGTGTAGCCTTGGTTGTATCTTTCATGGTGTGACCAACTTTTCTGGGACAAAGGGGTGGACTGCTGAGTTATTAGCTAATGCTAACAAGCTTGTTCAGTAAGCTGCACCCATAAAACGTATGAGTGCATCACACAGACACACACCTGCTAATTATGACTACTAAGTAACAAACAAAAACTACCAAAATCCTACAGTTACTCATCAAAACCAGATTACAAACTTTTTTTTTTTTACAGGCTGTCAGTGCAGTTGCATGCACAGCATGCCATTTTATTTGTCAGATAATTGCACCAGCGATTACAAACATGTTTTAAAGGTCCAAATTAGCAGAGATGAAGTTTAGCAGACAGCTGCCATGTACAGCTAACTGTGTTGGCGTTCAAATGTGATTCAAAGTGACCAAACTCCTAACTTTAATCCTTAATAACATCAAAGCAGTTGAGTTATAAAATAAAATTAAGGTAAGATTATCCAGAGAGAACAAAACTGTTTTTGGTACTAGGTTGCAAATATATTTATTTTGGCTGTAAATTTGGGCATTTTAACATGGGAGTCCATTGGCTAAATTATAGTTCAGCAGTGTTAACATGTTGGCAGTCTGCTGGCAGTCCGTGGATGGCCATCTACCTGCTGATTATTGACAGATGGGGCAGTGTGAAAAATATGTTGTAAATACAATGCAAGTACATATGCAAATGGACATAATCACGGTAAAAAAAATTAAGTATGTGGGGGTCTGGCTGACTTCAGGAACCAGGCTCAAGTGACTGTTTGAGGAAATGCAGTTTTTCTGCATTTCGAATCTTAATCTATAAGATCAAATCTTATAAACACACACACCTACTCATGTTTTGTATATAAAAACGTGAAACTACTGCTGAGTAAAAAGTCAAATATCCCTCTCCGAGATTTGAGGTTTTTTTTACTGCATGGCATGAATGTCTCATGCTTTTCTTCAAGACATTCATAAGACAAAAAGTTCATATGCAAGTTTTTAAGACTACAAATGCTCAGACACAGCAACAAGCGAACATTAGACAGCAGAGAGTGTATCCATGTTCCTCTTGTCTGTTTACCCAAGGTGGAGCTTAGTCTGTTAAATGACCCTTATTGTCCCTGGCTGCTGATTGAGCACCAGCTAAAGTTTCTCCGCTCTCGCTCTCGGGCAAGTACCAGCACATTCTGCAGCTGCTTTACAACCTTTGATTCAGTCTCTCTGAGTCTGACTTGTTCAGTTTTTGATGTTATTAAGCATAAACGTACACACATGTGGCCCTTTTCAAACATGATTTCTCGCCTCACTCCTGCTTTGCCTCAAAGTCCCACATCAACAAATGTCCTGCTTCAAGTTGAGTACTGTGTTTTACTGCAAACCCTTCAATCTGAGTCATTATAGCCCTGGGCCAGTAATGGTATACAGTTACACCACCAAAACGCAGTAATAAAGCGGTAAATACCAAGGCAGAGTGCTGGGTCTACATTAAATGGGCCTGGCCGTGTGTGAAGAAAAAGAACAGATTATTTAAAGAGTTTACAAATTTATATTATAAAGAAATTCTGGTTCATAGCAGCAGAGAGGCGTACATGCAAAGGGTTAACAAGGTGAGGCTCTTGAGTGCAGCTGCATCATATGTAAGCTAATATTCCCAAATCTCTGTGTTGCTCTAACGCAGAAACTCCCACTGCCCCCGAAGACTTCACTTAGGATTTCATTTTACAGCGTAGATGAAGCCGCAGCTCCCTCCCACAGGAGGCGCTCATTGGTCGAGCTGCCTGCTGAAATATTCAATCAGACACCTTGCTCGCAGCTGTGATTGGACACAGCCGGTGCAGTTATGTAAATGAGCACCTGGTGGCGCCTGCTGGCCCGGCTGCGGAGCCCGGACTGTGGAGGAGCGGCTCAGAGAGCTCGTAGATTTAGAGCAGGTCCTAGAAGCAGAGTCACTTTACGTGTTTTCCCCCTTTATTTTATTTTCTCCCTCATTATCCACAGGCTGAAAATTATTAATCTCAAGACTGACAAGTAAAAGTCAGGCTTCGGGTGTGAAGTCAGTCGGTGAGCGCAGCGCCTGCGGATTATTTTGTTGTTTTCTGAGTTTTGGTGGAGGTCGTTCACTGAACTCGGCTGCTGCTTTCGGAGGTCAGTTTGGATTATTCAGTGGACGCGTGTTGTATAGAGCACAATTCACTAAACACAGAGTTTATCCCAAAGTTTGGACTGCTGTCACAGCGCACTTCTCTCTGTCTTTAGGTAAGTACTCACAACCTGCTCTGCGCGTTTTTTCTCCGTGCGCTTTGCTCCATAATAAGCGGCTATACTAATATTGCTGCGGGTATTTCCAGCTGTCTGTCTGTGTGTATGTCTGTGTGTCTGCCTCTCACTCTGTGGCTTGGCGTCTATATGTCTCGTTGTGATCCGGGAGCGCTGCAGCTCTGGACGCTGGCCACGGACTCCTTAGAAGCGCATATGAGGTATAACGTTGCGCCCCGGTCGCTCCACGTTTGTGTGGCAGATACATTGTGGTATTTAGGCTGCAGATTGCGTAGCTGAGATATTCTGACAGCGTACATCATGGTCTGGACTTCTTGCAACATCATGTTTAAAAGTGGGTCCTTGGCACCAGAGAAAACACTATTCAGAGTCCTTACTGCTTTCACACGTTTATATTCAGGATGGATTTTTCTTTTCTTCCGACCTCCGCATCAATTCAAATCATCAACCAGAGTCATGGCCACTAACTCTCAAACAGTTACGTGGGTTTGGTTAAGTTGTAACTAATCATTCATTTCTTCAAAGTCCTTGAATGTCATTCTTCACGTAAATTACAAAACCAAAAAAGTTAAACAAAAGTAAGCTGGCTGGGCATGTAAAAGCTTTAAAACTGCAGCAGTCATAATGAACCACTGAGTAAAATGTATAGCATTTAGAAGGACCTAGTGACATCCAGCTGATGGTCATCACACAGACTGTTGACCCTGTGACCTCCTGGCAACACATGGGGACCTCCAGTGGGAATCTCAGCTCTGGTTTCACTCACCTCTGGTCTCTGGTTCTCAAATGGGGAGCTAATCAGTCACCAGAACCAAGTCTGTAATCAGCACAGGGTGGCCTGGCATTGGGATCTGTGTTGATAAAGGAAACATTTCACACTCTGGGGAAGGTTTGGACTTTGAACAGGATGTACATTTTGTGTTTTCATGAAGCAGAAGAAAGGGGCCGGTAATAGCTGATAGCTCAGTCATGTGGTTTTACAAATGATTCTCATGTATTCTGAGAACAGGATGGTGCAGAAATATGTATATTTTTCAGCTTTCTGTCTGTTAATTTGTGTATAACAGATAAAGAAGAGACGTGGGAATATGGGTTTGATTGCATGTGTTTCTGTTTTCGCCTTGCTTCTGTGTGTTTGCGCATGCCTCTGTGCTAGCAGAGAGGTGGCTGGTGACCTACTGGAGGAGTTAAACAATGGCCATCAGTGGTTGTGAAGTGCAGCACGCAGTCACCTTTCGCACTGTATGAAAATGGTATGTGGGTAGTTCGTTGGCCAGTGGACTGAGTGGAGAGGAGGTGTACCGTTGTTAAACTGCTGGTTGGGGAGGAGTGGGTGGGGGTGCTTGTGTTATAGAGATGGAATTGCAATAAAATGCCATTTTCTCTCTCCGTCCCTCCCTCTCTGCCTTTAAGGCAGGGACATAAAGTGAGGAGGATCCCTGAGTGTTGATGCACATGTCTGCTGGCTCTCTGTCTAGTGGGCATCTGGCCGCTAATTCTTCCACAATGTCCCAAGAGAGCCATTGACTCCGCGTACTTACTTTTTATCAGCTGTGCAGTCGAGCAAAGAAGATGCAGAATATTTGAAATAGTTGGGTAGCCCAGTTATGTGAGTGTGTTCATGCACACACTTGGAACAGCGTTTTATTGATTTGTCTTCATCTTGGCAGGCTTGTGACAAAGCAGCATTAATTGCATAATATGGTTTGTGGAGAAGTACACACGGAGCAAAGTAATTTGTCTAACAGTGTTTGAAGAAATGGCTGTTATTTGATTTGTTTGTAAGACTCAGCAACAAAAGTGTTGCAAAGCTGTTTTTTATGTACAGGACAAGAATAAATGAACAGTGGTCTTGCAGTGTTGCATTACTGGTGTTGTTTTGTGATTGAAAACACACTGCTGTGTGCCGGTGCAAGCTTTTCTGCAAACACTGAAGCATGGTTTAATGTCTGCCATGGGAACACTGGTTTGTATGGGCTCGTTGATCATTGACTCCAGTCTGTTATCCTCTATCTGGGTCATTGTTTTGGGTTAACTTTTATCAGGTGGATACCCAAAGGAGTCAGAGTGGCAGTTGCCTGGTCTTTGTGGTTATAGGGGCTACTTAACCACATGAAAGAGCACAATGGTGATGAAGGACTGTCTTTTATGTGACTTCTCTCGCAGAGATCATAAAATAACCAGAAAGTTTGTGTTTGGTCATAATTGGCTGAGACAGAACGAACAGGAAGGCAAGTGGAAGAATTCATTTAAGTACAGAGACATGACATGGTTACTGGCTTCCCGTCTCTACAATCCCACTGTAATGGGAAATGAAACCAATTGAACGCAGGACTCCAGTGTCCACCCTGTGTTCCCAAACCAATTTCCCTTCAAGTCTAGACAGCTGGACTTTTCAATTGCATCTGTGTATGTGTTGTCACATGCAGAGCAAGCTCAACTAGACTCTCAGACAAACAAATTAATCGTGTAATGGGTGGTGACACTTCAAAGTGGGATCTGGGCTGTTCTTGGGCTTTAGTTGTCTGAGTTTTCAAATCTATTTGATTTCCCCTTCATGAATCTCCATCCCTGAAGTCCCACCTTCTCTCAGATCAGCCAGCCCTCCCCTCCTAGTGTCCTTCCATCCCTCCTTTGGCATCGAGCATACTTTTGATCCTCTAATTGATCATTCTGGCAATCTGTCTCTTTCCCTACATGTAACATGGAACACAGATTTTCCTTCTTCAACTTCTGTATATCTCCATTCCCTTTGAAGCAGCACTAGACATTTTATTTATCTTCCTACTCTGCTCATCCATCTTACCCTCAGCCTCTCGTCTCCTATCGTCCCCGTGAGTCTCCTTATTTATCTGTTTGCTCTTTCTGTGAAGGGTGCCCTTGTTAGATAGCAGTGTTGCTGCTTGGATGCAAGTACACTTGGGTTAAATTTTCTTTAAAGAATCTGGTAGAGTATCTTATCAAGGTATCTCAGACATTTACTATGTCCCCAGTATAAGCTCAGGAACTTGCAGAAATGCCTCTGCATGTCTTCCAAAATTAAAGGTGGCCTATTTTTGAAGGCGCTAAGTGTGTGTGTGTGTGTGTGTGTATATATATATATATATATATATATATATATATATATATATATATATAATCATCAGTATAAGTATGTGGAAAAGTACAGAAATAGAAGGTAGTACAGAAGGTACTGTTGATACCTCTCTAATATAATTTCTCAACTCTAGTACATGTTTTATGACTTTATGAAATAATAAAAAAATCTTATTAAAAGAGAGCTTCACTGATTAGGCATTGCAGTCCTATAATATTGTGAAATTTTGATATGCACTTTAAGCAGCAAGATATTCTTTTGTGCCAGAATGTGTGCTCTTTAACTGAATGTCCAAAAGGAAAAACAAAAATTTAAAACTTCAAGCTAAGTGTTTTTGATAAAGTCTTCTGAGTGTTTTTGCAATGAGAAAGCAAGTGGCACTGCAGTCACATTGTAAAACATAGCACAGCTTTATCTTTCTTTTTTACTCTAACGGGGACCGTATTTTAAATTTGGATTATTTATTTAAAAAAAAAAAGAAAACAGTGATTGAGACTGTAAATTCATGTGGCAGTGGTGCAGTGGGTAGGCGCTCGCCTTGCAGCTGGAGGGTTGCTGGTGTCGGAGCCCCTGCCGCTGCGTCGTGTCCTTGGGCAAGACACTTAAACCACATTGCCTAACGGTAGCGCCAGTCTCTGGCTGCATGACCTCAGATGCTCGTCTCTGGATGAGTGATCTGGAAGGACCATTTCCTTGTGTGCACAATGACAATGAGTTGAATGTAACATCTAAATTCATTGGTAAAGTGTTTACTGAGGTCATAGGTCATATGAGCAGGGGGTTGTTTTTCCCATAGACTTCAATACAACCGAATGTCTTTTTGCAGCCAGAGAAGTCGCCCCCTGCTGGCCATTAGAAAGAATTAAGGTTTAAGGCACTTTTGCACTTTTCGGGTCCTCTGAAAACCTCCATTACTCACAGTGCAATTAAACCCTTGAAAGTCGATTTACATATGCTACCAGCAGCTGTTGTAGTCTCAAGAAGAATGAAGAAGATGATGTCTGGTAAGCTTGCTTTTCCCCCTCCTTTCTACACTTATATCCATTCGTTTTCTGACACTTATCCAATTCAGGGTCACGGTGGGGCTGGAACCCATCCCAGCTATCATAGAGCAAGAGGTGGGGTACACTCTGGACAAGTCACCAGCCTGTCCAGGGCTAACACATTGAAAGTGACAACCATTCACGCTCACATTCACACATACGGCCAATTTAGTATCACTAGTTAACCTTACGCATTCTGTGGGAGAACCTGCAAATTCCACACAGAAGCTCCACAAAGTTGGTGGATTTGAATCCAGGGTTGTCTTACTGTGAGGTGTATTCTTGCTGTCCTCACTTGAGACAATACACTTTACTCAGCTGTGACACCACAAAAGGTTTACTATAGTATCTCCCCAAAAACTTGAAAACAGTATTTAATCTGAAAATTAGCAAAGGTCAATTGTAAACTTTATGATTATGATGTTCTAATTAGAAGGGGATGTGACACGTGTTGTGCTCCTTCACACATTTTGGCAGCTTCTGGAAGCTGAAGTTATCGCTCCTGGAAAAAGAACCTCATAAAAGATGGAAACCAACTTAAAAGCCAGTATGTGCTCTCTCCTCTGACTCCTGCTCTTTCTTTCTTTTTGGTGTCTTTTTTTTTTCATCACTGTTCAAATCATTGCACTGTGGTGGTGTTTTCAGCACACACAGTGCCTCGTGTGGCTCAGAACACCACTAATAATTACTAATGGCTTCTGGCAAAGTAAGTGTTTTGAAACCTTGTTGGAACATGGGCAGAAAATAGTGTTAAACATCAAAGGTTACTTTCTTTTTCAATATGTCTTCTCTGCGTATGATGAATTTTAGTTGCAATGACATCCACGCTGAGTGGGCTGGACGTGTCTGTCTTTCCCTCCAAGGGGTTTGGAGGGGCACATTAACATCAGGAAACTGTTGTGTGATGTGTAATTTAGCTCTTTGGAGGCTGTTTTTCACTGCTGAGTGTGAGGAGGAGGACTGTGAGTTTGATAGAGGTATCAACCTGTGCCTGAGGCTTTTAACAGAAAAGTAAGTGTGTGTGTGTGAGTGTGTGTGTGTGTGTGTGTGTGTGTGTGTGTGTGACTTGGGTTTGAGCAAAACCCAGGCTTTATATTAACCAGGGCACCATATTTTTGGAAACTAATGTGCTTTTGTGTATACATTTTATTTTTTCGCTGCAGCATTAATGGCCATAACATGTCCATTCCCTCTTCATTCCCCTCAGCTGTTATTCATTAGAAAGGAAGAGTTCTGTTGGATTGCTCGGTTAGGCCAGTTAATTTTCTCACATTGACTCAAAATGTTGAGTCTAGCTGAGCTCATTCCCGTGTGCCCTGATCCTTTTTTTTTTTTTTTTTTTATCCTTTTCTTTCTGTCGTTTTCTGTCTGCTACTCAAGTTCACCTCTCCCTCTCTCCTCTTTCATCCCTTCTCTTGTTCCCCCTTCTCCGTTTCAATAGCTGCTCAGTGGATGAATAATTCGCAACCTCCTGCGGCAAAGAGTTGCTTTTGTCCCACGCTTGCTCTGCCAGTCTCTTCGTTCGATTACTGGTGGGAATTTTCCTTCATGACATTCTTCTGTTTGTCTGTTTCATTCTGCGGCTGTTTTCTCACTGTCCTGTCACATGCCTCTCCTTCCGCCCCATCCTCCCCTCCGCTTCTCACTTGTTCTCTGACAGGTGGCAGTGAGACTGTGCAAATTGAATTCGGAGAATTGGGCTGCGGCTCTCCATCACACCGCAGCCCTAAAGGACCTTCTGTGTCAAACTAGAACCAGGGGTTCTCATACACTCTGCTGCAAGGCCGTCGTATTAACATGCTAATGGTCCCTTGTGCCTGCTAGATACTCATTATGAGTCTTACAGCTATGCTTCAACTAAGGTCAAACTCAAAACTAATCTTTCCTCAGAGTAGCACTGATGGTTAATTTTCAGGCAGCACATGATTTTGCTTCACTTTCAAGTGAGACATGCACTAGAAAGCGAAATGGATCTCATCTCATTCCAGATGGATTAAACAGAGGAGAAAAGGAGCTGAGGACAGTCTAACTACATGTACCGGCATGTATGAGGCTTCAAGGCCTGAGAAGCATAATAGTATTCCAGTTTCTGTCAGTCACAACCAGTTTTCCAGAAGAAATACAGACAAAATTTAACACGTGTTTTTCCTTTGTAAACTGAGAAAGAGGACTTCACTGAGTCTCACAATAATAAGCAGCCGACTCTGTGTAGATCATGTTGACTGCCAGAGGTGCTAACAAGCCCTTCATTTTCCTTGCGTGAGATTTTTGTTATGCTCTCTGTTCTTTGTCTTATTTCAGCTTTGAGAACATCTTCTGTTTTGGTTTGACTCTTATTATTATTTTTTTTGTAGCTTATTGAACAGGCCGTTTACCTCCTTTGGATTGTGTGCTGTTACTGTCTCTGATCAGGCTCATTTCCTTTTGATTGCCTTTGCAGATACTGTAATGTTGGACCACAATTATAGGACCTTTTAATAAAAATACCAGAAACGGTCCAAACTAAATATTATGGTCATATTGCAGGCCTATAGTCATGAAGACAAATTTTGGGCCTACCTGTTCTGTATGTTGTTTCGATTACTGATTTCTGTGATGACTGACAAAAAACAAACCTACAAAGTTCCTTAAAAAAAAAAAAAAAAAGCTTTCAATTTGGGACAACGTCTAGACAAGTACAAGGAAAAATGCAAGCAATGTAATCACAAACATTGCATTCAAAGCACTGAAACATTGTGAAGTAGACTTCAGAAGGAGCTCGGAATAACGGGAACTTAGAAAAGGAGTGTTATCTCTTCATTACTGTTTTCATTTAAGTCTTTTCACAAGTAATGAGGACAATGTTTGTATAAAAGTGTTTTTAATGTATGTACCTGTATGTTTGGATATTTAAGAAAATAATTTTCTGATGAACTACATGATGAAGAATTTGCCTTTCTAAACTACAGTTTCTTGCTATGTGTTGGCAAACAAACAGGGCGAGGGTGTTTCTCTACAACCAGAACAAGGAAGAACAGCACTGGAGGCTGCCCATCTCCTTGGATTTGTGACCATACTGTGCAAAAGTCTTCTCACCCCTCATTTTTTAAATTTTTGGCTACCAGACTTGTAATTTTTAAAGTGGTCTTGTGCAATAGTTCTCCAGCCTCTCTGAAGGTCTTATCAAAGTTTTTCTTTGAGATATTTTAACCTATGAATCATTCAGTCATAAAGGTACCTAACTCAAGGAATGAACCAATATTGTGTCTACATATAAGAGACGACTTTAGCAAAGAATTTTAAATTGTATCTTTAAGCACTTTTTTACTAGGAGCCTGTTACAAAAATGTGTAATTTGTTCCCATTTTTTAGCTAAATGTATGAAAAATGCCAACAATAACATAGTTTGACAGCCATAAAATAGTATTTGCATTAACAAGGTGATTCACAAAGAGGTATCTTGGCATGATGTGTGGTGTGTCCTTTAAAAAAAGGAGGAAAAGTGGAGGACAAAAGAAGTGGCGAGTTTAAAAGTTACTGCAGATGAACAGTATCTGAAAGTCATTTCCTTAAGAAATAGGAAAAAATCCAGCAAAGACCTGACACAGCATCTGAGAGATGCATCTGGCTCTTCAGTTGATCCAGCTGCTGTTCCCTGAAGCCTCATCAGAAATGGTCTCAGTGGAAGGGTGGCTGTCAAGAAGCCATTCTCGAGGAAGGGGAAACGGGGAGAAAAGGCTGAGGTATGCCAAATTACACAAGAACTGGACTGAAAATCAGTGACAATGGGTCTGATTTAGTGATGAATCCAAATTTGAAAATTTTGGCTCAAATGATCATCATGTACAGTGAGTATCTACAGCGATCTATAAAACATGGTGGAGGCTCCTTCATGGTTTGCAGCTGCATTTCAGCCAGTGGTGATGGAGATCCTGTCAGAATTGATGGATGAAAACAGAAAAGTGTCAGATTTTGATCCACCATGCAATACCATCTGGAAAGCATCTGACTGGCAACAGCTTCGTTTTTCAGCTTGACAATGATGTAAAAGCATACCTGGATAGAAAAACACACATTGCAACACCATCGGTCATGGATTGGCCCCCCCAGAGTCCCGGACCTCAACATTACTGCATCGGGCATCACACTTAACAGAACGAAAGGAAGCCAACATCCAAAGAAGAGCTTTGATTGTCCTTCAATAAACCTGTTCCTGAAGACTTAAGAAATTAGAAGAAAGCTGCCAAAGAGAGTTCAGGCTCTGTTGAAGAATAAAGGTAGTTGTACCAAGTATGTTCAAGCTTTTTAGAATTGCACAAACTCTGTTATGTCACGTTTCAATAACATCTTGTGCTTATTTCTCATTTTCCTAGCAACGTATAAAGAAATGAGGTGTGGCTGCTGCACAGTACTATATTTTCAAGCTTATTTACATATGCATGTTTTGGCTGGAATATGTAACACGTGTCAACAAATCAACTCCCAAACTAAATAAAAGTACAATACTAAGAAGTTTTAAACTTGAGCCATTTTCCCAAATAAAGTCTAGACGATGTCTGAAGTTGTCACTTCTCAGATGTAGCACACAGCAGGAAACGGTCCGCTTCGACGCATTCATAATACTAAAATACTCTTTGGCGTAGGTGAGGGATCTCTTGGGTAGAGGTGGGAGTCAGGACACATGATGCCCACTAGCTTGTTTTAAATTCACCGCACATTTTCCTGCTCTGTTCTCACACGGGTGTAATCGGACATCACACTGACTTTGTACTCTGGTGCTGGCAGATAAAGATAAAGTTAAATGTTTGATAGGAGACATTTGGGTTCTCATATTCAGGTATTTAAAAAAAAAAAGTTCAGAGCTGCAGTGCATGTGTGAAAACGGCTTTAATGCAATACTAAATACTGTCTCCCGTGCTTACTACTAGGTTTGTGTGGCTGCTATTGATGAAGGCAATCTCATTTGCTGGAACAACCTGTGGTAATCAGTTACCATTTGTCTCTGTCCACCAGCAATGCTGCAGCTGGTATGGCCTGATGAGCCAAGTGGACCTGAAAAGGGAGCTGGTGGAGGTTTCATTCTGTAGCTATGACTGATGTCAACTTTGTGTAGTTGCATGCTAATGAGCTCAACTTTATAATGTTCATTTTTTACTTGTTTTAGCTCTACCCTTGAGCCTCGGCTCCTGTATGGAATTTATGATTCTGTCTCTTTTGGGGCTTTTTTTTTTTTAAGGGGGGGGGGGGTGACTGAAAGCTGAGCTGTCTTAATGAGTCATCTAATCTTAAGCACAATTCAAATGTTTCTGGAAGCAGGTTTCGTCTTTTACAATTCCCTTTCTTCATGACTCATCGTGCTTTCGGTCCTCGTTTTCTTACTGATGCTGATTTAATTTGTTTTTCTGACTCTGCCGTCTTCCCATTTCCAGCTCTCATTTCCAAGTGAGTTATCCACTCTTTTCTCCTGCTTCTTCCTGTACACTCAGCAAAATCAGATTCCAGAGTTATGACTGGCACTTCCTTGTGAGGACTCATTTTGTGACACATAGGATGTCTACTGTATGACCCAACTCCATGATGAAGAGCAGGGCATAATACCAGCCTTCACCTGAAGTGCCCTGTCATATATTGGATGGCAAATGTCACAGTTGTACTGCCTGTTCTCTCAGTTTAAATACCAAATTAGTTTTCAGCCTCAGTGAGGGTGAAAAGCTGCTGTTTCCTCGCTCAAGGAGATATTATGCTGAGTAATGTTTTTAATATTTAAACACAGTGAAATGTTTTCAGAAAAGCAGATCCCTGTGGATATATTGCTATAGCCAAACAACTCAAGCCTGCCCTTGGAGTGAGTCTTCAGTTAAAACAAGAAAACCGTGGCCCCACAGGGATCAGCACTTTACTCACACCAGTCCTGAGTCACACAAAAACAAGGCTGTATTCAAGGAAGTCATCAGATGACCTTGTTTCCGTGGCTGGCACAGTCTCCACAGTCTCACCCATCAAAGTGCTGTGAAGACTGAAGATAAATTCATGCTTGATTCTCTCCAGGACCTTGAGCGTAGTGGTGCGGACAACCGGCTTCCTCACACACACACGAACAGAAATCCAAAACAAAGAGCTCCCTACTCTGTGTCTCCCCAGTGGCCATTAGTCATGTCTAACTGGCAGAGTGTTACTTTATCTGGCCGAAAGTGGAGACTTCACACGTTGAGATCTGTGTATAGAACAAGCACAACACTGAAGAAGTGAGACTCGAGGCCTTTTTGATGTTGCTGATCATATGCATTACATTATTGCTAAATTTTCCTCAAAGCTTCACACTTCTAGATAATTCATCTGCACTTGGCAAAACAAATAAGAGGCTGGGTTTAGCAATGCTGGCGGTGCAGCTCCTGGTTCATTACTCCTGTCCCAACTTTCTAAACTATTCAGCCATCTGACTAATGGATAAATTGCTGTTACATTTTGCACAAACATTTGTGGTTACGTTGCTAGTACCAGGTTGGACCCCCCCCCCCTTTGTCTTTGGGGCTGCCTTAATTCTTTGTGGTAGATTCAGCAAGGTGCTGGAAACAGTCTTCAGAGATTTTAGTCCATATTCACATGACAGCATCAGCGTGATCGGATTTGTTGGCTGCACATCCATGATATGAATTTCCTGTTCCACCACATCCCAAAGGTGCTCTATTGGATTGCAATCTGGTGACTGTGGAGGCCATTTGAGGACAATGAACTCATTGTCATGTTCAAGAAACCAGTTTGAGATGATCTGAGCTTTGTGCCTTATCCTGCGGGAAGCAGTCATCAGAAGATTGTGGTCAGAAAGGGATGGACATGGTCAGCAACAATACTCAGGTTGGCCATGTGCTGCCTCATGTAGTTCACATCTTTTGTTTTGTCTAAAGCAGCAATAAATTTGGCTATTTGAGTGTTTAGAGTGTCATCCTTCAAAGGTTTGATTGTTTTTTTTTTTTCTTCATGTATTCTTGTGCTAAGAAATAAAGGGTATGACATATTTTATTTGGCAGTTAATACTTCTCTTTATAGAAAAGCACAGTCTGACTATAATTATAACTAAGCAAGACAAATCCATCAGAGACTGTAGTTCAAGAAACATATGCCTCACAGGTTCTGACCTGGCACTTTAGTGAAAGATTTACAAAGAAAAAAACTCATATCAGAGAGAGAGAGGCCAACAATAGGTGAAGATTAGTCTGAGGGAAGGAAGATGTCTTTTTCTTTTCAATTCTTTTCTGGAAGTGCTGTATCCTGGAGTCACCTAATGTTGATGTTAAAACTGGTATTTTGCTGTAACTTTTGATAAAACTACCAATTAAGGGCCTGTGAGGTGTCTGTTTCTGTAGCTAGAGTCTCTAATGTACTTGTCCTTTTGCTCAGCAGTGCACTGTGGCCTCCCACTTCTTTCTATTCTGGTTAGGGCCAGTCTGTGCTCTTCTGTGGAAGGAGTTTCACACACTGTTGTATTAAATACTGAATGACAATTTCCTGCATAGGACAGTCTCCTTTTTTTTTCTTTTTTTTTTAATAGAGCAAAAATACTGTGATAAATTTTAGAAGAAAGCTTGTTTTTTTCGGGTCAATTTGAGACTATAATCGAACCCATAAAGGCTAATGATCCAGACACTCAGTTAGCCAAATATATTCCTTGTGTAATCAGCAGAACAGTTTTCAGCTGTGCATACACAATCATGAATGATAAATCAGCCTCTTAACATCCGAAACCTGCAGTAGGTAGTGAAATTAGTTTCAGTGGAACACAGGGTTTTACACCTACAGAGATATTCCAATAAAAATAATGAATGATTTATAATTGATGATGCCATTAATCACTGATTATAAATGTTATAAATTACAATCAGTTAAAAGGTGGGGGTTCTTCAAAAGTAAAGACATTTCTAAGCGACCCCAAACCTTTTTGAGCAGCAGTATTTTGGCAGGTGTAAGCAATCGTATTCATCAAGTTGATAAGTTGATAGGATGCATTCTGCTCCAGAAACCTGAAAGATAAGCAAATAGCAGGCAAACGTGGCCAGTATGAAATGCATAAGTCAAAATTTACTAAGGTTGCTGTTCGGCAGAACCCTTGACAGGAAAAATGGACTAAGTATTGACTGTGATTGATTACCGCTCTTAGGTTTCAAGCCTGTGCGGCTGGATTTTTTTCTACTTTACTGACACAAACTGAAACTAATGGCTGCCTGGAATGGAGAAAATCACACGCAAATAAAGGCCTATAAGTCATGATATACTTACATCAGCAGTGATGTAAACCATGCAGAGTTTGCCATTAAAGGAACAAAACATGCAAGACAACATGGAAAAAAAAACTTTTACATAATTTCTGAAATTTGTGCTGGCTCTATCAAACAACTGGAAAGAATAATGACGGCTACCATTTGGATCCCACGCAAGGGGTTCCACAGAAGAGACGCTAAACAGAGCCAAGGAAGTCTTGCCAACTTTTACTTGAAGCAATCTAATTATAGAGACTGGCACACTAGCTTTAATGATGCAATGGCTGCTAACTAAAAAAGTTCTCCCGTGTCCCCGTCCCTGCTCTCGACTCCGTCTCAGGCGTGTTTTGCTGTGCGGGACAGAAACAGCAGCTGCTCATAAGTATTCACAGTCCTGCTCGTGGCTTAGCAGAGACAAAATGTGAGCGCAGATTGGACTGCACACTGCGCTGCCTCCTCCAGAACACAGCGGGCCCTTCTCATTCTCTCTGAGCGCTAACCACAGCTGTTCAACACCACTTGACTTTTCCTGACAACAATGTTCTCAGATGGCTGTGGCCACTTTTGTTCCTGCTCGCAGAAACAGTTGCTCTTCTGGTTTTCTTTAATGTCTTTGTCTCTCAGTGGTGTGTTGAATGAGGGTTCCTTCTCTTGCTGAAAAAAATGATGATGAGACACTGTTCAGGGTTCAGTTTGTTGATATCGCGGTGGTTGTTTATAGTGATTGCCTCAGATTTGTGGTACCCCTCATCAGACTCGACTCTGATTTTTGTTTTTGTTTTTTGGGGGGTTTTTTGTAAACTGAGCTTAGTCCAGTAAGCCCCATATTTCAGCATTTTGTCATCAGGCATATGTGCAAATATACTTACTCATTCAGATGAGCCTCCATTTTTCTCTCTCATTTTCTCTCCTCACCATGAGCACATGCATAGTGTATCGGTTGCGTTGTGTCTACCAGTCAGGACAGCTGCAGTGGCTCGTTTTTGACCACATGCGGGCCCCATGCACCCATGCGTGCACACACTGCGGGGCCATAAGTCACCATTTCTGCACCACCTCCCAAATACTCACACACATGTAACCATGTCATCGCTGCTCTTGCCCTGCCATCTCCACCCTTTTGTGCCTGAGCTGACTCTGTTCCCTCTGTTTCCATACATTCCCCTCTCCCTGCCTCCCCCTCCGATCCTCAGTCACTACAGCTGTGTGTCAGCTGTTGGCCTGTCCCAGTCTACTCAGAGATGAAGCTGAAATGCAAGGGGTCTGCAGGGAAGACAGCTTGGCCCCTCTTTTTCTCCCAGCTGTCACTCCCACTTCAGACTTCCACTTATCAGGCTTTTTTCTTCCTTCTTGCTTCCTCGTCTGTAAGATTCACATGCTTAATTGGTGTTTTTCAACATTAGTTTTAGGAAGAAAGGATTGTGTTATTTTGAAAATATTATCAGCGCGCCGCGCACACACACACACACACACTTTTAAATTCGTTGATTTTGTTGTTTCTTTGGGTTTCTAGTTTTTCCTGCCTTATGCGTTCCCCTGTCTACGCCTTTTTGTTTATTGCTAGTCATTCCTACCCTACCCTAGTCTTTTGGTTACTTCCTGTGTTGCTTTGAAGGTTTTGCCTTTTAGCTCATCGGTCCATGGCGAAGCTTCAACATCCATCCACAGTTCATAAAGGATCGCTACTCCTACAGTACTGGTCAAAATTTAATTCAACTTACACACAATGATTACCTAATGCATTTTCACCCAAATTGTGCTGAAGGTAACATAACCTTAATGGCCACTACTTTTTACTACAGTTTCAACCATTTCTGGCTCCTGACATGACTGTTTGAAAGCCTCAACTTCTCATTGGATTTGAATTCTCATTAAAATCATTTGTGTAAATGAGTGATGGACAATACAAGAAAACGTATCACTTTCTTTCTGTACTTCACATGTTACAATAACCTGTGAACTGGGGTGGATTGTGAGTTGGATGAGCTGCTACATCATTGGCGTTCTGGTTTTAGTGTTACGTCCTGCTTTTGTTCTTTTGCCTCCTTTTGTGATCGCCTGCCCTGTTAGTTTCACCTGTGTTTCATTGTATCCACCTGCAACATGTTCCCACCTGTATGTTCTCCCTCTGTGCATATTATAGCCTTTCATCTGTCTCTTCACCTCTTACTCCTCGTGCTTCCTGTGCTCCTTTGTGGATTCCTGTTTTGTTTAACTTGTGGACTTCGTGAATTTTTGGACTCTAGGATCAGCCATTAAAAGAGTTATTTCTTTGTTTTGTTTGCCTTCCCTCGTGGCTTGCATTTGGGTCCAAAATCTACACTCACATGACACGCTCTGGTACCGGTTTATTAGACACAAGCTAAAACTGTATGAATAAAGCCTAAGTGTTGACACAGGAGACCTGCAGTAAATCCTACCTTGATGACTGTTATAATGTACTGTTTTTGCTGAAACTAGAGCAGTATTTATTGAACTTTATTACCATTTTGGAAGTACTCTATGTATTTATGACAATACAGTTCAGCAGCAGACTAAAGAATATAGAATGACCAAGTAAAATCCACACCTTTCTAAAGCAGTTTAGTGTAGCGTACCTAACAAACTGTAAGTTTTAAGGATCTTTAAAGTCTCTCTCAGCATAATAAAACAATGTCTATAATAAGCAAGTAATTTACTCTTTACTATCCTATCACAGGCAGTGTTTGTGTCCCCATTAACTCAAAACACTGACATCTGTCCCGTTCTCTTACTTGCTGGCTCTCATTTTTTCAGCCTTACAGCTTCATCTGTTTGTTATTTATTCCCCAACAAGCATCTGTAACTGGGTGCTCCAAATATGCTCCATCTCGTTAAGGAGGTTTGAAATCAGTCATTTGGAGAACTGATTGGCATTTCAAATACAGAAGGAATGAAATTCTCTTGGAGTAAATGGGAGAAGTCTAATTATACCATCCTTGGATACCAGGCTGTTTCGTTTGTACCCTTTCTACAGGCAGCTTAGTATTATTGTATCATGGCATTCTGGTGCCAGAGAAAAACAAATTAGCCCGTGAAAGTGGCCTTTGTTATACGGCTTTGTGCTTGCTCCTCTGGGGGTTTTGGCTCATTTCTGCATTTGGCATTGAAATTGTTGAGAAACAAATGATTGTGAGACACGCGACATGCTTTGGAATAAGAGGATTTGACTGAGAGTTGAGTTATTGATGGAGATGGTGGGCCTGTGAGCTAAACAGCCTGGGGCTAGGGCTGAATGTGTGCATGTGAATGTGCGTATATGTACATGAAGTGAAATGAATTGTAATTTGATGGTGGTGTGTGCTGTTTTCAATGTTTTTATAAAAGGTGCAGTTCTAAATGCTGTTTTTACTCTGCAACAGGTATGCCTTTGGTCGTCAGTGTGACTCCCGACAGGTAACCATGTGTGTTGCTGCTGTCATGGCTTTGACGACCCTGCGAGTGTTTCCTGTCACTGTGGTCACTGCATTAATAGTGCTGGTATCGTCTTCAGAGGAGCATGAGTGGCATTTTGATCCAGGTAGGATGTCACATATAAACATGTAGAGTAGAAAATATTGTTTCCACAGTTTGGATTTGTTTTTGTCCTATTTTATTCCCTCAAACTCTGACATGATTGCACTGCACACCCTCATCCTCTCCATGGGCAAAGCAAACGTCTGTCCCGCTGCTCTGAAATTCTCCTCACATTCTCAGATCAGTAAGGCTCATTCTACATCCACTATCAACAGGGTATCCTGTGTCCTCTCCCTGTCTGCCAGCCAGTTGTGTGTAACAGGAGAATCAGAGAGCTAGGCGGTGCCCCTTCGTCAAGACCGCTAATGCACAAGCAGTTCGTGAAAGTGTCAGTCAAAATGTCTGGGAAGGGTACGCATGAGGAGTTAGTGAATGCGTGCTAACCAGGTGTAATCAGAGGAGAGTGTTTGCAGTGCGGTCAAACTTTGGACTGCAGCAGCTAGTCTATGAATAAGAGCCAATCTGCAGATGTCATTGTTATAAGCTATTTATTTAATTCATCCATTAATCTAGAAATGATTTCTCTGATGCCAATATGTGACATGTAAGGGATATTTAATTGATTGTCCCATGCTGTCAAGCTATCGGCATTTCTCTGAATAACAGTATCATTGTGTAATATTTATGTCCCCCACAGACTCTATAAATGGCTTTGGCCTGTGCTGTTTTGTCCTGTAGATAAGGCACAAGACGTCTGGTATAAGAAGCTTTTCTAGTTTGCAGTTGTAGTCTGAACAGTATTTACCAATCACATCTGAGGAGGGTTTGGTTGCATGCAGGTACACAGTCCATGTAGAGAGCAAAAACTGAATATTTACTAAATTACACTGAATACCTGTTAGCTAATTTATTTGTTTGGTTTTTTTTGTAGTGTATGTGTATTCATAAGCAATAACGAATGCACAGAAAAGGAACTCTTAGCCCGGGTGTCTGCTGGCTTCACTGAAAGTCAACTAGCCGATCAGTTCCCAGAGTATATTTAATTTAAATGTTAATCCAGTGAAACTGTAGCATCAGTATTTTATGTGTCCAGTGCTGTTTGATTTGTTACCAAACACCTGCGAAACTCAATATGTCCATCATCCTGAAAAATGGTTTTTATTACTAGTAAATGGCAAATCAGCAAAAAACTACAGATGCCACAGTGAAGAGTTGTCATGTAAGATGAGTTTTATTTTTTTTGGAACATTATTTTATTAGGGATTTTTTTTTACATGGCTTCTTGCATTTTTCATTGAAAACTATATTGCACTGTTAGACTTGACAGAGTGATATGCCAGAGTTAAGTTTGTGGTGACTGCTTTGAGCTCTTTTTGGCATTTGTTGTTTTGGTGCAGGCTTTCAAACACAGCGCACACCTTAATGTGCTGCACCAGCGACCCAGTGTAGATTTATACAGGTGTAACGGCTTGTGTTAATCCTGAAAAGGCCTGATGGTATTTCTGGTAAACTGAATAGTTGATTTTAGTGATTTCTGTCTGCACTGGCTTTTTGTGTGGATATTTTTCACACAAAAGCACAAGAACTGTGATGCCAAACAACATGTTAACTACATAGCCACCTGCAATGACTTTTTAGCTGAACAAGCTCATTGCAGTCATAACAATCTGTTGTCTTTTTATGACCAAAGGAGTTACACCCTATTGCCAATTAGAAAGAATGCAGTTTTACAGCACTTTAGACCTGAAAGCTTCTGCCATCTTTTGTGTGTGTGTGTGTATATGTATGTATGTATGTGTGTATATATATATATATATATATATATATATATATATATATATATATATATATATATATATATATAATATTATATCCTTTGCCCTCTTCTTGTCATGGTTTATTGATCTCACTTGTTGAAATTTAGCCCCCGGTAGACAGTGATAGGCTGAGATCAGGCCAAACATTGTTCTCTGAAAGTGCAGGCCCCTTTTCCAAACCATTTTAAAGAAAGACTTCTCTGATGATTTCTGGCACATAAGGTTAAGCTGGTTGGGATAAAAACAAGCATTTTTCTTTTTTCCCTTTAAGAACAAATGATTAAGTGAAAATTGAAAAAGATTGATCTTGGAAAAAGGTTATTATTTATTATCCTAACTGTAAAATTGTTTGGGGAGGAGTAATCACCTGTTAATTGACCGTTTGATTCGTTAACTAATCATTTCTGTGAATCTAGATAGAATGATAAATGAACAGACTGTGTGGTGTAATGCAGAAACTCACATTTTGTCTTGTAGAAAGAATTAAATCAGGTTTGGCAGTGTGAGCAGCAAGGTTTGGTGCATGCACTAAAGTTTAATATAAGATGACAGACAGAGAAAGTGAAGCCAGAGGACACAGCGGGCCAGAGACAGCGAGAGGTGAAAAGACTGCAGATGGTGGGCTGTTGACTGGCGATGTGGTATAACGATGATGATGTAATGAAATGGGCACCTGTCCTCAGGGTGTGGATGAATTTTGTGTGTGTGTGTGTGTGTGTGTACCACTTGGGGGTTTTTAGGGTTTGTCATGCAGCCCAACATTCCTGTTCACTGACTCAATGACAGAAACTGAGTTAGACGCCCACCCAACCCCCGCCTCTTTATGTCACCCTCAGCCAACCCTGCATATCACTGTCAGTACCCCCTTTCCACTTTATCACTGACCAAACACTCCCGCAGCCTCTCACCCCCTCACCTCCTGCTGAGATAGCACCATCGCTGGGTAATCCCTGCCTGGGACCGTGCTATCTGGATCGTTTATTAATGCTGCCGCTGGAGCAGAGTCGGGGCAGATAGCTGAGACCTGTCTGTGTTCATTCCTTCGCCCTTAGTTTCTATCTCTTTAGTTCTCTCTCTGCAAATGCCCAAAAGGAACAGGATCACTGGAGCCCTAAGGAGGTGGCTTTGTGTGAGCTGGAGAGCTGGATGGAAAGACAAAAGGAAAAAGAAATAGGAAAGTTGTAGTCTCAGAGATGATAGGTCTCACAGCAGATCACTTCATAAGCTGCATACGGATACATTTAGATGCATACGGGTATTACTGGCAGTAACTAATTAAGTCCCTTCTTACTGGTCAGAAGTCTTATCGTAGTAAGTGACACTGACATTAAGCATTGCATGAATTCAGTAGTACCGACTGACATGAAAGCAAATGACAGCAAAAGGAAAAACATTAAATTTTTCTCCTTCCACTCACTGTCTGTGTGAGTTATGAAGCATGAAGTCCGGAAGTTTTCCCAGAGATGACATAACAACATTATGCTCCATGACCAATGGTGGTTGCTCACACTCTAATGGAAATATTAAGTTTCCCCTGGACATGTGCTCCATACGGAGGAGATTTTTGCTCATATCTTTATCCGGCCTCTGTCTCCCTCTCCCCCTCTTCTTCTATCTCCCTCAACCCTTCCCTTACAGCTCAGTGTCGTTACGCCCTGGGGATGGAGGATGGTGCCATCCCAGATTCTGACATCACTGCCTCCAGCGCCTGGTCCGACTCCACAGAGGCAAAACATGGAAGGTGGGATTTATGTGTGTGTATCTGTATCTGTAGAGTTCAAAGGTTAGTCTCAATAACTAAGCAGATTTCAGCAAACACAAACTTTTTTTTCTAAAATCTCTAATTCTTCTCCCACATGTACAGTCACAGTAGAGAAAACAGTGGTTGGAATGCAAAAATGGAAATGAAGGTGGTCAAGTTGGGAATTGCATGCAATCTGTTTGTGATAATACAACAATTAACTGTGACATCTGTAAAAATCACAAATTTGTTACCGTCTACATGCACAGAAATTTACATTATTTATTTACAATCAGAGTCCAGCCAGAACCTCAAATATTTGAAACAGAAATTCATAAATTTTGCCACAGTTAGTGAAGTCATGGCTACTGGATGGCGATTTAACTGGAAAATGACACAGGTGCCCATACCAGCATGCAACCAGTTGGCAACCAGCTGAATCTGGTCACCTATTGTAAAGATGCACGTTGCAGACAAGTTGCCGACTCAAATTGATTGCAACATGTTGAATCTGTCTATTTATTTGCAAATCTTGGCCAATCTGTCTGAGTTGGACTGCAGTTGTTTGGGGACAGGTTGCCTTCCACCATGTGACCTGTGCAATCGCCTTGCATTCAAAACTTGGTCACTGCAGCTACTTCCAGTCACCAGGCATCTACAGAGGTTTCCAAGTTGGCAAGTTGTTTTCACTGCCGTGTGACTGAGCCATTGAAGAGTAACTTAACAGCCGGCTGAAAAACAGCAGTGATGTCACCGTGCATCAGCGCACACACATGCGCACACACATGCACACACACATGCACAAAGTGAAAAATTCCCAGGATGATAAATTGCTTGATATTATACTCAAACATTACTAAAAATGTCAGTCACGATGTTGTTTAACCATAAAATTATCATTTAAAGGACAGCAGTAACGTCTGGACTTATTTTGGACGTGTGCTGTACAGTAATTAAATTGAGAAGTTATTTTCCTATTATTCCTGGCTGTCACTGGTATGTTATGGTGAGATAATATAGCTCAGACAGCAGACATCACCATGCAGTGAAAGTTTCACAGTGACTAAATGAATACAGACTTGATGTTCAGTGTGATGGATTATGTAACTAGAATAACTTCTCTGAGTGTGCAATTTGATTTTTACACCATATTGAAATGAAAAAGAACAATTAGTTGCCTGGAAAAGTAGAAAAAAAAACAATTCCATGTTTGCAATAATAATCTAGAAGATGGTTTGAGAGCAGAATGATTTGGGCTGATATGAGGTGTAATGGATTGACGCACGCAAAACCTCAGGTGTGGTGCTTCTAAAATTGGGTTGCCTTTTCTTTCCAAGTCAGCCATGGAGAAAGCTTCTTATAAAGAAAACATAATCACCTCTTTGAATAGCAGCACTGACTGCGATCTCAGCTGGTTTCTACTTGATAGGGCGGATTTAATAGCCTGGTAGCAGTTTTCTCTGACTTGCCGCCCACATTTCTGATTTGTTCACCGAATCATATATGGAGTCTTTAAGTGGAACAAAATGATAATTGGGTCCAATTATCAGGCAGCATTATCATCTCTTTCAGGGGTCAGGATGTCACACTGGCCACTTGTCCTGCTCTTTAAAACAGCTGCTGTTGTATTTAAACTTGCTGAGTAAAATTGAAGCGATATCTCTTCCACAGGAATAAGATATTCTAGCACTCATGCATATGTCACCAGGCTGATGTGTTGTCTTATTTTCAGTCTGTTGGCACCACGTTAAAGTAATTTTTAGCAGTTTATTAGATTAAGTTGGAAGATGATAGTGTGTGTGTGTGTGTGTGTGTGCGCGTGCATGCACCTTCATAAAACCTGCTTGGTAATTAGATCACCACCTTATCTGACTGGCAGCGAGGTCTGCAACATGCTACAGCTACGTGTAATGTGTGGGATTATGCGTGTATGTGTATTTGGGCTCATTTACCTCAATCAGCTTGTTGGGTTGGGTTTCTTGGCAGAGTGTCTAACCATGTGGAAATGATTATTAGTGAATACTCTTTTTAAGACACATCAGGGAGACTCAAAGAGAGAAAACAGAGAGAGCAGCGGACATAACGTTAAAAAAAACAAGTGAGAGGTGGATTGCTGCAATGGCGTGCTGAAAGATGGGGGAAATTAATCTGAAAGCAGGGGTTGAGGAAGGGTGTTGTGCAAAGGGAGAGCTGCAGAGCTGGTAGGTGATTACTCTTGGCCAGTGAAATGCTAGCTTATTGGCTGGCAGGAGAAGGGAAATGATGGAGGGAATGAGTGAACTGCAAACAATGGGGGATGAATGAAGAGTTGGCTGGAATTTAGGGAGGAATCAAAAGACAGACACGGAGAGAAACAGGAGAAAAATGAGTTACTTGGCAGAGCGTTGTTCTGTAATGTTATCCTGCTGGCTGGTGCATGTTAGTTCCCCCCTCCCCCCATCCTCTTTCCATTAGAAGACACTTGGTGGAGCACTAATATGTTGATATCATCTCGTGGTTCCCGGCAGCATGATCTCACCCATTGAGGGGAGAATGGGCTTGATTAAAGTCCAAGCATCACTGTCAGTGTGACTGAGTTGATACAGTGATTTGTTTTGGTGGTCTGAGCAGAAGCTTTCATTTTGAGAGAAGCCCCACGGTGGTCAGAGCGCAGTTGTGGCCTGGCGTCTGTTCTAAAGCTCCTCGGTACGAGTCGATCCGACGTCGCAGTCTCACACAGCCAACTTTGTGGTCGTCGTGTGGCTGCTCTGTGGTGCTACTATGAACTTTTCTTCTCAGGATTAGGGTTTGGGTTGAGTGAAAACCTTCGGTGCGTGTGTGGTCGTGGCAGGCCTGCGAGTAAAGATTGGTTGTGACGCTCTTACACCAGAGCTTGTTGTGAGGTTTAAAGAATGTGGAGGAGCTACTAATTTTCACCCTGTTCCTTTCATCTCGTTTCCTCTCTTCATGAGCCGTTTGTGTTCCCTTTTTCCCCACCATCAGGCTGCAGCAAGGTTAGTTAACTAAAGGAAATTAAGTATGTAAATACATTTCAAGATAAAAACTAGACTTAAAAAAAAGAAAAGAAACTAAAACCATATTGTGAACTTACAAAACTGACTCAAAAAAGAAAGAAAGAAAGAAAGAAAGAAATTCTTTGTTATTTTGGTCACATTTGCCAACACATCCAGCCTGAGGAGGCTTCAGTGTGTCTGTTTACTGAAACTGTGATATCTGCATAACTGTGATATCTGCATGACTGTGAGTCGCACTACTTGTTTTGAATTTCTAAAATTTTGCCCCCAAGACTGTAATTATAATAAAGACTATAAGACAACCAATACAAGCTCAACTGAAAGTAAACATTTTCAAACACCGAAACTAGCAAATCTACTCTGGAAACTGAAGTGAAAAATAAAATAAAAATCCAAACGACAATAACAGTGGTCGGCAGATTTTCGCTGTCCTTCTCATTTCCAGATCTCCATTTTTCTGCTTCTCTCTTTGTCAGATAGTGTTGCTGTATTGATATGTGAAAGTTTGACTACTGTAACATCCAATTTGTGGTGGAGGAGGATTGGACTGTTTGCACTGAATTCTCACTTGTACCTCTGCACACTGCCGGCACACAGGGTTTTGATGCAGTTGGTCTGCAGGCATGTTTGTATCTGTGTGTGAATGTTTGCGCGTGGGACTGGGATTTTGTGAACTTCTGACTTCTGTTTTTACTTTAAACAACTTTCAGTTTGTTTTCTTTTACTGTTTTCTGATTTTAGCATCTCTATCTCACTGTCTGTTTCTCAGGTTGAGTACTGGAGAGGGGGATGGAGCGTGGTGTCCATTAGGATCCGTCTTCCCCAGCGGATCAGAGTACCTCCAGGTGAGCTGATTTGCAGGTGCAGTTAGTGCTCAGTACAGCTTCTGTTTTTGTGAAAGGACTCGGCTGATATTTAATGATCATCAACATGTCAGTACATTTGTAACTATTATAAAAGTGTGTTTAATAATTCAGTCAGGGGCTTACTTTGATGCGGTTTGGCAGCAGCTTTAAGGTTTTGTTGAGTATAATAGTAAAGTGCAAACATACTGTTTCAACATTTAGGGGGTTTGCATTTTCTCCCAGTTCCTGTGTGGTTTTTTCCAGTAACTCTGGTTTCCTCCCACAGCTAAAAACATACTCGTTAGGTTAATTGGTGATTCTAAACAGGCAGTGAATGTGAGGGTTGCCTGTCTCTCTGTGTTAGTCCCTGTGATGGACTGGTGATCTGTCAAGGGTCTACCCAGCCTCTTGCCCTATGACTCCAACCCCACCACCCACCACTGGGCTAACCTGAATTGTACAAGCAGTTAAGAAACTGGATGGATGGATGTTTGTTTAAGTTATGCGAGTAGATTTAATTTTACCAACTATGTTTATTACCTTTGAGTAGAGCCAAGGTAGATGTTTTTTTTTCTGCTCTTCATGCAAAGCCCAGAACATTTAGATATGTCTGTGTTACTTCCAGCTTTTAGTAGATACTAATACTACTCTTTGTACTGCTTATGAGAACTTATTTTCTCATCTTTAAAAATTGATGAGGTTGCACTGACGAAGATGCTCTTAACTATAATCATACAGGGGCACATTTTTGTCAGTCTAGACGGCGCTAATCATCTCGTTTCGCCGGCAAGGTCATCGATATCCTCAGACATCAGCTCTTTGCATTCTGAGCACACACGTCTTAAAATATGAAAGCACTATCACAAGCTCGTGAAATTAAGGCATGAAAACCCATTGAAATAAAAGCATATAAGTAAATGCAGGTGTGTTTGGAAGCATTCTACTGTACCTTTTATATCTCATTGCTGTTACCTGCTATGTGAGTAATATACTTTATGATGATCTGCAGATTGACCTGCGCAGACTCCACTTCCTGGCTCTGGTTGGTACTCAGGGTCGCCACGCTGATGGGCATGGTCAGGAGTTCGCCCGCAGTTACCGGCTCCGTTACTCCAGAGATGGTGAGAAATGGATCACCTGGAAGGACCGCTGGGGCCAAGATGTAAGCAGGATTGTTCTCACGTCCTCTCTTCGATTACAAATGAACTGAATGCTTCTGATTCTGTCACACCTGGTAAACAAATGGAGGAAAATAACAGTCTGAATGTCATTAAATGAACAAGTGGGGTGTCAACACAAGAAACATACAGCTGAGGGCAACTCTATTATTGATAGGATACGACTTACTATCCTGGGGCTGTTGAGTATAAATTAAGTGTTAATCACGGCTAGCTGTATAATTCATTTGCATTTGATTTTCTTAGTATTCATTTTGAAGTTTAGCAGTTTGAAATGAATCCAGCTAAAGTCTTGCCTTTGCTGCCTGCTGAACAACTCATTGAATGCATGTGCAGATTTTAAAAAGCCCCAATTATTGCATCTGCTAGATATTCTTTGGTGATAAGTCCTGCTCTGTGCTTTGTACCACTCTTACATGATACAGTAGTTTGGGAAACAACAAAATATTTGCAGAAGGCCTTACACTGTTTGTCCCTCACTTGCATTTATTATTCTGCACCTTATATTGACACACAACAAATACTGAAAATTGCAAGCCAAAGTAATTCTTTGCATTAATGTGTTTCATCCAAAAAACAGCCAGAGGCTCTAACCTCTCAAATCAATCATTCTTTGCACCTTTATGTATTAAAGAAAAAGTTCAGTCAGTTCATTTCAATTCTTCTTGGATTAACAAATTTGGAAAATGCTCTCTGAATAAAATCTGAGCCTTAAGGTGTGGATTTAGTCGACCTTACTGTTATTAGCAGAGACGAGCAACATACTGTGTGATTGAACATTTGAACTGCTCTCCCCTAGGTGGTGTCTGGTAATGAGAACACCTACGATGTTGTGCTGAAAGACCTCGGACCTCCCATTGTGGCTCGTATGGTGCGATTCTACCCCTCGCTGACCGGGTTATGAGTGTTTGCCTTCGAGTGGAGCTCTATGGTTGCCTTTGGAACGGTAAGTGTATTTGTGTGTGTGAAGCTGATGGACATGAAGATGCTGCAAAGATAAACAATGTCGCTGCTTTTACGGATACTCATTTTGTCTGTGCAATGTGATGTATGCCCTCCAGATCAGATAAAATCTTTCATATGGTGAAGATGGCTTAGTTGGCTGTCATCCCAGATTTCATCCTGTATCAGATGGTAACGATCACAAGTGTGTTTTTTGTTTTTTTGCCATGCATTCCATACATCGAATTGAGGCATTCGAATTTACAGCCTTTGTGGGATTTGCCCAAATAAAAGAAGCTCCACACTGATAAATGGCGTTGGTCTCCATGTTTGCTGAAGCACAAACTGACTCACTGAGGATTTATGAGTGGCTCACCTCCTATCCTGCCCCACCCACCTCCCCTCAGACAGCACTGGGTTGCCTGTAAATCACAACTGTCGCTGCCACTAAAAGACCAGTTCTCAGTTTCTGTCTTCAGGGACACCATCCCTCTAAAATATGCTGCACTGTGGCTTTTGGCTCAGTTTTTTTTTTTTCTTCTACAGGCTCGAGATTATGCAGAATCTACACAATGTGAAGCTTTGCACACATTTGACCTTTTATTTTTTATCTCATATCAGATTGTATAGAGGCAGCATAGTGTCTTCCTGTCTTTATTCCTTAGCATTCAGTTAGGACCGGCTTTGCTCTCAAGGACTCTCACACTGGTACTTGCAGATAATCACATCTATAGACACATGTTTATGTGCAGTCAGGGAATACTGCACATATGCTCTGTGAATAATTGTTTATTATGGGTAGCAAAGCAGCAGGCTGGAGTCGGCGTTACTGACATCACCTCTGTTTTCGGGGAGTGGGCTGATTAGGTGTACATTAGAACAAGGAGGCTTGAATTCTGCTGGTTAATGGTGACTGGAGCCAAGCAGGCCCGAGAAGCCGCTCTTTTAGTTTGTTTTACTACTCGAAATCCAGCTGTAGCGGTTTCCCTGCAGCTGTGATTTCTGTTGGCTTGGTACATTTTAAACTACTCAAAATGAAAATGGAAAAAAAAAAAAGTTTCGAACGTTTTTGTTCCAAGGACCTCTTGACTAACATTTCCTCTCGTCTTTCTCTCTTTCAGACGGGTTGAAGGCTTACACAGCTCCAGTGGGTCATGTCATGCAATTGTCCAGCATGTCTGTGTATCTGAACGACTCCACCTATGATGGGAGCACAGAACAAGGGTAAGACTTGCAGCTGCTCTGGGCATCATTTCCATTTTCATCTTTATGTACGAGTACGCTAGATTTCCATAAACACCTGGATTTCGTTTAAATGGAAATGTGCAGGCATGGCCTCGTTTACAAATCACAACACTGCATTGGCAAATGTGAAATATGATCATGATAACAATTCACTCCACATTAGTGACACCCAGGAATGTGGGGTGAAGTGTTATCGTGATGATATTTGTGGCTTCATCAATGGAATAACAAAAACTGTGCTCATCACATCTGCTACTTCTGAAGCCAGATCCTCTCTTGAGGTTTATCCAGTCTGCCTAATCGAAGGAGAATGAGGGTATTTTCTTTAGTTGTTTGGGGATTTGAGGCGTGTTTCCTGGCCATGAGGTTTTTGGTAGGAAGCCATGGAGGGGCGAACTGGGGGTAGTGTCCATACTTACGTGGGCTGTGCACTTAATGGGGCTGAAATGTTTTGCTAGCCGATGATCTAGCACTTTTGATGTAATCCAGACGTTCTTGTAGCATATGTACATGTGAGGGCCCATATGGCTGGTAGTGGAGGTGGTGGTGGTGGGGCTCTTTGGGAATCCTATTCTGTTGCTTAGTATTTGTTGAGGTGTTTGTTTGTAGGGGGAAAAAGAAGTGCAGTTGGGGTTTGCTTTTAAGGTTGTGTGCATGTGAATGCACACAAGCACACTGGTGATGAAAGCGTTTGGAAAAAGGTGAAAAACAGAAGGGGGCTTACAGCTTTATTTCCGCACGGAGCTAAATGGTAAATGTACAGGTACTTACAAAGCACTTCCTGCTCTTACTGAGCACTAAGTGATTTTGCAGTACAAGCTGCACTCAGACACACATTAAGCTCTTTATTTTGTTCCTTTGAATTCTTTCTTCTTTTTTTTTTTTAACTGTTATGCACACACAGGTTAAATTTTCGAGTTCAGTAATAATGCAATGAGTGCCCAAGCACACTTCAACATTTTGCTGTGCCTTCTTAGCCTTCACAGCTACCTGTTGCATGTGTGTGTGCAGAATACAGTTTGGAGGCCTGGGTCAGTTGTGTGATGGTGTCCTGGGAGGAGACGACTTCATAAAGACTAAGGAGATGAGGGTGTGGCCTGGTTATGACTACCTAGGCTGGAGCCGGGAAGCTCTCGGGCAAGGCAGCGTGGATATTGAGTTTGACTTTGAGAAGCCACGAGTCTTTCACCACATGCAGGTAGGTGTTCAAAGTTGTGCTTGTGTGCAGTAGTGCATGTATAAATATGTGCGGGGCATTGCTATCTTTTGCATATAGCATTGCTCTGCATGTAAAACAGAGATACTGTTGCAGATAAAAACAATAGTCAATGATCTGTATTTTCCAGGAGATCCACTTTGTAAAAACTATCATTTTTAGACACTGTAGTTCATTTCATCCACAACCAGAAATGTTGCAGACTCTGCAGAATGTCAAGTTTTTATGTTTTTATCTAATCTCATATCAGGTCATATTTCAGGGTCTTTCCTGTGTTGTTTTGTGTGATTGGGAGAAGATGGCAAAACTTTGTTTATGGAGACTCAAAACTGCCATAATGAAAACTGGGAGGAAAAAAGTGAGTCAGTCACTAAATAAATGAATATCATTACAATTAAAAGTATTCTAAAAAATAAACATAAACCTTCACTGATTTAAGAAAATGTGGCATAAATGTTTTCCATTTACACTTCCTGTTGGTTTATTCACAAGCCTATGTAACTGTCCACTTTTAATATTCACTTAAGAAGTGCTGATTTGGTTATGGATTTATTTTGGCATTACTTTGCATGTATTCCCTTCTGGTAGAAAAGTAATAGCTTTTTTGTGACTGGTACAGTTACACTTTGAATAATCCTAATAAACCCTCTTCATACACATTTAGAACCAGAAATACATAAAGAACAAACATAAAAATAAATATATTTTGGGGAATAAATATGGGAGGAAAATGCAAAGTTAAAATAATACTTATATAGATAAACAGGACAGTCAGTACCAGGGTAAATGAAGCTCATTTAAACTGAGATATCGCTCTATATGTTGCATTTGAGTTGATTAATACATTTTTGGTGGATTTAAGAGCATAATAATTAATTTAGTTGGATAATATTTAATTTTTTGCAATCTAAACCCTTCATAGTTGTTACATTATAGTAAATGGGGCGTCCGTGCTGCATATCATCCTGTTCAGCTCTAAATGAAGAACTTTTTTTTTATAGTTTTATAGTATTATTCTTTTTCCCCTGTGTTTCTTATCTAAGCACAAAACCTGAACTTTCTTCATGCATCACTTCCCTCTTTAGGGGAGGCAGTCTGTTTAGAATTTGAAGCACCTTGATGCATACAGCTTATTAAAGACACACAAATAATTGTATTTAACTTTTTAACTGCTCAGTGTGTGAAAGTCCATATCCTGTTCCCCTGTGTCAAGAACAGGCCATTAACAAAGAAGTACTTGTAATTAATGCATCATTTTGGTTGATTAATTATCTCATCTCAAAACAATCACATCATTGTGACTGTGGCAGGGTGTTAGGCTGCCTCTTCCTCCAGCCCTTTTCTCCATCTGATGAAACTGCTTAGAAATTCCTGTATCTCCAAGTGCCACAAGTCCTAAAACAGCACCACAATGTGTCTGTATATCTTTTTTTATTATTTATTTATTTTAAAAAAAGAAAACAGCACTAAGTTCCTTTATCTGCCACTTCAGGAAGCAACATTTTTACTGGAATAGCTCTGCAGCCATTTAATTAGTTTGAAAGCGCCATTGTTTATGATGGGACAGCGCATCAGTGCTTGTCTCTCTGGGAGCCACCAAATTGCATCACAGTCTGTTTGTGTGGCTTTTGGGGTTAGTTTGTGGAGCAATGATGGGGATAATGGTCTGAAGCAACCCAGTTTGAATTATAACTATGTTGTCTCATTGGATGTGGACTGGAATGTCGGTTTGGGTGAGAAGCACCATATACATCTGCGTACTGAACAGCCTGCATGTTTTATAAAGGGCTTAAGTAATTACTTAGAAAACTTTTGACAGTGATGGAACATTTTTGAATCTTTTTCGTTTTCCATGCATTATTATTGTTCCAGTTTTACCTCAGTTACCTTTTAAAAATCTCTCCCAGTGGTATTTCTGGTGTTTTTCCTATGCTTATCCTGTTTTTCTTGCCTTTTCTCTGGTGGTTTTGAAACACTAACCTCAACTGACCGTTACACTAGCCTGCCTGAGCGGATATGTCAGACACATAGGTCAAATAAACAAAGAGAGGGAACCTGAAGCTGATTCTGGCTTGACTTGTCTCTGCAGAACACTGCACTTTAAACTGCATTTAATAAGCTTCCCAAAGAGAAATCTGCCTCTTGATATTTTGTCAGTCATAACCTGTGCTTTTTTTTTTCTTTTTTTTTTAAGTTTCAGTTTTGTTTTTTGGGACTTTTTGTAAACATTTTTGCCCATGGATGTGAACCTTAACAAAAATATCACTGATTTCTTACTGTGGGTCTCACATTAAGCTTTTGGTGGGTCTTTTTGCAGCTGCGTTCCCTAATGGAGTACTAAATTTCCTCAGTTCTGTTGACTTATCAGACCCCTACCTCTACCACCAACTTCCAGTGCATACCCACACACCCCATTTTGTCCCCTTTCCAAACAGAATCACTTGCACACCCCTGAGCATCTGGTGTAGCTGTTTGTATCTCGTGTGTTATGTGTGTGTGTGTGTGTGTGTGTGTGTGTGAGTGTATTAACATGTGGATTAGGTTAAAGCAGCTGGCCTTGCAGTGTGTGAGGTTAATTGCTAATCTGTCAGAACAGCCTCTGCTCTCGAAGAGGAAAAAAAACAATTTTTACTGTCTCAGTCTTAATTTTCAGTCTCTCAGATCTATAGCTTTGACCTCAGTTGACCTCAACCTCAATCTTCCTCCACATCCTTGTCTCTTCTCCTCAAGCTCCTCTTTCCGCTTCCAGGCACAATGACTCCTCGTACATTAATTCAGCTTTTATGGATTCTTCTGTCTTTGGCCTTTCCTTTCTTGTAAAACGGGGAAGATATATCCTCTACTCTCTTCTCTTCTGTCATACACTTTCTTTTCTTCCATCCCTTTTCTCCCCTCCTGTGTTCCAATTTTGTTAATTTGCAGCTCAGCTCTGCTCTAAGTCGTGCCAAAGCAATTATGGCTCAACAGAAAGAGAATGTGTCATTAATTTTGTGTGTTAATTTAATCTCGTCCTGCCTTTCCACGGATAATGAATGACAAAGGTCTCAAAGTTTTCCAGATATTTCCATAAGCTATTTCTGATGTATAGGTAGTTAAAAGATCTTGTAACTGATTGCAGCCTTTTCCCTCCGTATCTGTTCTTTCTTTTCGCTTCTCTGCACTCACACAATTTTCTCCTTCCTCCAGGTGCACAGTAATAACCGTCACACACAGGGTGTGAGAGTTTTCAGCAAAGTGGAGTGTCTTTTTAAGCCTGGCATCCTCCAGCCATGGTCCTCTCCTGCCCTCACCCTGCCTGTACCCCTCGAGGATCTAAAGGACCCCTCGTCGCGACCCATCTCTCTCCCACTGGGCGGCCGGCCAGCTCAGATCCTCCGCTGCAAATTCTACTTTGCGGACCGCTGGCTGCTCATCAGCGAGATATCTTTCCTCTCTGGTAGGAAACAGAATTGAGTTGGTCAGTTTTTCAATCTGTGAGATGTATATTTCTGCTGCTCTGTCAGGCAGTTTTTCCTTCTATAGAAGCTTGGAGCTTACGTCACACATATCCTAGCAACTTGCACTATCATGGAAGTCAAGCTGAGATTTGGCTTTCTCTAGGGAAAGGCTAAATATAGATGCCACCCAAAACGCTGAAAAATAGACCCCTGTGAAAGATTGCTGTACTGTGGATGTAAGCCCAATCAGCATTGCTTAGATGTTCAGTGTAAAGTGGAGCTGATGAGATAATTATTTTCATACTGACTCTGAAAGTCATGTTTGTCCTTTTAATTGATCAACATTCTGAGAGTGGTTTTTTTTGGACATGAACAGGAGGAATTTTATCTCTAAGACATTATCAGGATTTTCTTATTCAGATCTTTTAAAAAAATCAAACATTATCAGTAAGTGTTTGCACCTAAGTGTCTGTTTCCCTCCATCTGTTGCCTTCGTTGTTCATGCTTAGGTTACAACAGGCGGATGCAGCAAAAACGCAAAAAAAAAATTTATGCCTGTCTGATTCTAAGTCGGCTAGAGGACTCTTCTGCCTTCCACTTGAGATTACTGTGCCTAATTAAGCTGTCTTCTCTAGTCAAAAACACTGTCAGGTGTAGTGGGATAAGAATCAGCCAAGTAATCTCACCAAACTTAGGTGGCTGAAATCACTCGACCCAGCAGTGGCCCGACAGTCTTGCTGTTTGTCTCGAGCCAGACTGTGATAAATGACTGAATGAGGTTTGGTTCAACCTCCTGACACAGACAGTAGGGTTGCGTGAGGTCTATGATGGACTCTTTACTCACAAAAATACCAACACATGCAGCTATGTGCTAGCCAGAGCCGACTCGCATCTAGTATCCCGGTGCAGTGGATTTTTATCATGTCTGCCTGGGTGATAAACTGTCCATGAGGCTAGCATTGCTGGCTCAGAGGTAATTTTAGAGTCAGATGTTCCTTACACCCTCCAATCACGTATGTCCACAACCTATCTCACACATTAGGTGGTCCAAATAAACATTCGGTGCTCGTTCATTCTGCATTCAGCAGCTAAGAGCATCCTCAGAGCTCCTCTGCTGTCAACTCTCAGAAACTGAACTCCTTCCACTCCCCAGTCGACTCCTGCGTTAGTATTTAGTCATACTTAACCTACAAGATTGAGATGCTGTCTGTATTGTGTAAACAAAACATTTGATTACCTACTGAGGGTTAGTGAGCTAACACAATCAGTCATGTTAATCAATAAGGAAAGAATCAGTTCTCAGTCAAAAACAAGGTAATTAAATCTTATGAAATGAATAGCCTTTCTCTGGAATAACAACCAGCTGTGACCACAGTCACTATTTCCCCAGAGCTGAGGATTACCAGAAGGTGTGCTGTGTCACATAAAACTCTTTAAACACATAAAACATTTATTTTTATTAAATTGCTCTCTCCCCCCTTTGTTATTCAGAGCCATTTGAGGAGGATGTCACAGACACTGATTCATTTCCTCCAAATATTCCAAAGATTCCTGACACCAGCTCCTCTCCTTTTCCTGTTAATGTCACCTCTCCTGCTTCCACATCGAGCCACAGCGCCTTCAATTCCACTACCAGGCCTTCTGGTGAGTCCTACTCTTCCCCTCTTCCTCTCTATCCCTCCCCTGCTCATCACCCTCACTTTTATCTTTATGCTCACTCTTTCCACTTTAGCATTCCCTTTCTGTTGTCTCCTTTTATCACCCACCATCCTCCTTTGTTTACCCCTCCGTGGTCCCTGCTGCTCTTTCCTGCATTTCTAATTCCCCTGATCTCTCTGTCATCTCCCATCTTGTTTTCCAGTTGTGATGAGTGTAAGCATGTTGGCAGTGCGCCTCTGTCATGTGTATGAAGCAGAACCAAAGGCATGCAGCGCCAACGGAGGCACATGTTCGACTAGCCTCTCTCTTCATCACAAGCTCTGAAATTCTTTGCCTTGAACCTCAGTGCCAGATGCATATCTAACAGAGTGTATTGTATTTTAATGCAGGAGAAATCAGGCTTAAAATTAAAGGTCAAATGTTTCATTATGTTTTGGGGGTTTTTTTCTTTTCATCACAGCATAGGTTTTAAAAAGTTTTTTGAACTTATAGATTGCTGGATTAAAAGGAAAGGGAAAAAAAGAAAAAAAGCCAGAATCCTGATTTCCAGGATTTTCTCTCCTCATTCAATCTCTTCCGAGTCTCCACCACTTTTCTTCTCATGCCTTCCTCCTTTGTGCATCCCTCGCTCCTCCAGAATCCCCCCCCACCACTGCCTTCATGATGGACACCACTGGTAACTGGACAGCTTTCAGGTGAGAGAGCATAAAAAAGAGAAGGAGGATGAACAGAGGGGTGGGGGTGCTAGCTCCATCCGCTCTGGCCCTCCTCCAACATCTTAAAACTGTCCCACTGCTCGGTAGAGAGTATGAAGTATAATGGAAGAAAGATTACAGGGGCAGGCTTTGGCACCAGGTTTTGTCCCCTGGGTCTGAAGATATACAGCTGGAGGAGAAAACACTAACCAAGCTATAGTAAATTTTATTTATGTATGAATAACAACTGAGCTTCCTGTGGTCTCACAAACTGCATGTTTTTTGGGAACTGGCTCTATTCTCCACAGCTAAACAATAACAGGCTTTTTAGAAAGCTGGAAATGGTTTTCTGTGGCGTGTATGCTGCTTTGTCCTTATTACTGGCTGTGGTTGAAGGGCTTTGTTTGGGTTTATTTATTACCCGCATGGTGCTGAACTGACAGACAGAAAGAGGCCGTCTTCTGCTCTGACAATGTAATGTATCAATCACTGGTACATGTGTATGCATTAGCGTGGGCGCAGGTGTATGTTTGTCAATATGCATTTATGTGCACACATCCATGGAAATGCATTATGCACACTATTGCATGTGTTTCTCTGTTGCCTTTAAAAGTTTGTTTATGGGCAAAGTTTACACTAAACTAGAGGAAACTCTTTCATTCATCATTCAAATAACACGCCACATTTGACCTTCAAAGGAGAAGAAATAGCTGCTTGATTCTGATTAATAGTTGACTATAAAGCACTGCATAAAGCCAAACAGTGTTGACATACTGTTCTCACAGCAGCCGGCTCTGAGAAGCTCTCTGGTATGAGCGGGCATACTAAAAGCATTCTCACACAGGCAATCCCTATCAGATGCTTTGTAAGCCTGATGAAACCATTTTGGCGTGTGTATGACCCCAGTGTGAGCGTGACTGCACCGCAAGAGCAAATCCTCACAGTCTGACCAGCGCATTGACTCAGACCAGCGTGTGGTCTCTCACAAACGCACACAAAAACCCATGCACGAAGACCCCGGTGTTGCATGGTGATCGATATACATGACATCAGACCTGCATAAAACTTTCAAGAAATCAAGGAAACGTACTAACATTTTATCCTCTATTTGCCTTCTCTAGGGCCTGCATTTGCTGCTGTTACTCCAAGGGCGGGGCTTCCCGTTGCTAAAGATGACAGCAGTAATACAGCTATTCTGATTGGCTGCCTGGTGGGCATCATCCTTCTGCTGCTGGCTGTGATAGTTGTCATTCTTTGGAGGCAGTACTGGAAAAAGTTATTAGGCAAGGTGGGTCCAGACTCGGGTCACATGGCATTCCTTTTTAATCTGGCACTCCTAGAGAGTCGGCTCATGGGACATTTTCTTATTTGTCCCCTGCGGTTTCTGTTCATCCAGTCTTGGGTTGTGTTCAAGGTCAGTCACTCATTCACGATTCCCCTAATCCCCTATTTTGGGAACTTTATGTAGAGGACTGTATAGTGAGTTACACTTTGACAATGCTGTTGCACATCTAAAACATGACAGATTAGCATTGGCTAAATAAATGAACACCATAATGAGTTTCAGAGATAATGTGTATGGGCGTTGGGGGATATTTTGAGTGAAGAATATGGAGTATAGTAATGCTTCACATTCAAACAGCTCATATACTAATAGTGAGTAGTGTGTTTTTGAACACAGTCTTGGTTTTATTGGTCAAACCTTTGAAATGTTAGTCCCCATCCTCAGTCAAACTAAAACATGTTTGTTTTTGCTAAAATCTTTGAAAACCTCAAAAAAAAAGGATAATTTTCTAGAGGAAAGAAAACATGTCAGTTACTTTGGATAAACAGTAATTTTCCTGTTAACAGAGGAACTACTTTCTGCAGAATAAATGTCTCAAATTGAGAAATGTGATTAGGCTGAGCTGTTCCTTTTACCCAATTTCAAGTGATTGATGGCAGCCTGAGATAACGACTGCCAGTCCTTTGGCAGAGAGACACTGCATTTCCATCTGGATGTGAAGCAGGAATCATTTTACATCTACTGCTAATTGTGTTAAGATCAGCGCCCACTTCCATAGTTTGATCACACATCTGCTCAGGAGACTCAGATGGTGCATTTATATTGTCTGAATCCTCTGCCCTCCCAGGCCCAAGGCAGTCTGTCCAGCGATGAGCTGCGAGTTCACCTGTCAGTCCCCTCGGACAACGTGGTCATCAACAACACACACAGCTACTCGAGTCGCTACCAGCGCATCCACACTTTTCCGGATGACCGCGACCACGACAGAGAGGCAGAAGGGGAGTATCAGGAGCCCAGCGCTCTGCTCCGGCCCCGGGATCACAGAGACAGCACAGGTACCTACATCATTATGTAGGGCATGAATAGAAATGTTTGATTCATAGAGGGTCAAGTATTTCTGTGTAACTGCTCAGTCCAAAGAAATCACACTTAGTTTTGATTCGTGCTAAACATGTGGTGACAAAGATTGATCAGCAACATGCAGCTGGCTTGGAAACACTCTAAAACAAGGCACAATGCAGCCTTCAACATCTACAGTGTATAAACTTATACAATCACGTATGTGGTTTGTACAGATTGCTTTGTTTTTATGGCCGTTTGTTGATCATAGAAAGCAAACACATTTGAAGAGAGGAAAAAACCATGGCACGAATGTCAGGAAAACAATACTTTTACAATGCATTTCCCCACTTTAAAGTAAATCAGACCAAACGCCCTGCAACAGTGTGTGCCTCCATGAAGATACACAGCACAGAGGGGGCACAAAAGAGCTATTGTTCTGAGAAAAGGGAAGAAAAGAAACAAGGGTGGGGGAAAAAGAAGAGTAAAGAAATAAAAGGCATTCCTTCGCTTGCATTGTACCACAGGAGGTCGGCATGCTGTCTTTACTAGGCGCCTGTGTGAATTTGAAAATAACACGAGTAGCAGAACCATTATTTCATCCCCTGGTTCTTGTTATGTTTGGTTGTTGCCTGAATTGTGTTAACTTGCCTGTTTTTGCAATGCACTTTTATTCTGTGCTCCATGTACCAGTTCAACCCCACCTCATTCCCTTTTTTATTGTGATGGATGTGCTAACATTGTCATGCTAATGATTGTTATTGTGTTTTGCTGTGTGTGTATTGTTTGCTCTACTTTCTATGTGTGGTGGTGCCCACCTCATCCCGTGCATCCTCTCGTGTGGATGTGTGTTTGTGTGTGCGCGTCCGCACGTGTACTCCCAGCCTTGCTGTTAAACAACCCAGCCCATTACCTGCTTCTACCAGATCACAGAAAAGGCTCGAGAGCGTTAGTCGTCCCCAGCTCCATACAGGTTCGGGAAAAGAGCCTCAATGTGCCCCAGGGTAAGAGACCTCAGACTGGGCCAACACAGTCAAGAGGGCCCCCCCTGCTTCATTTACCTGCCTATCCATCTGTAACCACCTGGGTCGAGGCAGCAGACGTGCTGTCACAGTCGCTGCACAAAAACTTCTTTCTAGATTAGTGTGTTTTGCATGTGTCTGACCTGCTCCTTCATTTTTCATTCACTCACCACTCAAATAACTCATTGCTTTGTTTGAAGGGATAGTTTGGCTCTTGGGGAATTCTGAAAGTGTTCACTGGCTAACAGACTCATAGATTTATTTTTTTTCTTTAAATATAGCTACAGTGGGAGCGAGCTAAGCCAAGTTGAAAACATAACTGTCATACTACGAGTCATGCTGCTGCTAGATGCACTAATGGCATGGCTGTAATGGTGGCAATCTCAACTGTTCAGTTTACCCCTGTAGTCAGTATTTTTCACTTAGTGACTCAGTCAGTTATTAGGTCAATCTTGCCAGGACTGGGTTGGATCCGTCTTTGCCTTCAGAGCCTCCATAATTTTCTCTGGCATAGATTCAACAAGGTTCTGGAAGAATGTCTGTAGGCTCTCAGACAGCCAGATCATGGTCACCTTGAGAGCTTGAAAAAAGAAGGCAACTGGACTTTTCTTCTTCTTTTCTTCACAAACCTAAAGAAGTCCAGTAGCCTTCCCTTTTCAAGTTCTAAGGACAAGGTGCTGGAAACATTCCCCAGAAATTTTGGTTCATTTTGACTTCACAGCATCACACAGTTGCTGCGGATTTGTCGGCTGCATATCTAAGATGTGAATCTCCCATTCCACCACATCCCAAAGGTGCTCTATTAGGATGAGTTCTGCTAATCTGAGTACAGTGAGCTCACTGTCATGTTCAAGAAACCAATTTGAGATGATTTGAGTTTTTGTGACGTGGTGTATTTTCCTGCTGGAAGCAGCCATCAGAAGATGTGCTCATAAAGGGATCGACATGATCAACAACAATACTCAGGTAGGCTGTGGTGTTTAAACAATGCTCATTTGGTATTAAGAGGCTTAAAGTGTGCCAAGAAAATATCATATCATTACACCACTGCCACCTTGAACCGCTAATGCAATGCAGGATCGATCCATGCTTTCATGTTTATGCCAAACTTAGACTCTACCATCCAAACGTCGCAGCAGAAATAAAGATCAGCCCCGGCAACGTTTTTCCAGTCTTCTGTTGTCCAACTTTGGTGAGCCCGTGTGAATTGTTGCTTCAGTTTCCTGTTCTTAACTAACAGCAGCAGAAGACCACACTGGGTGGCACGCCTGTAGCCCATGTGCTTCAAGGTTGGACATGTTGTGCGCTCAGAGATGCTTTTCTGCATTCTTCAGTTGTAATGAGTGGTTATTTGAGTTACTGTTGCCTTCCTATCAGCTTAAGGCAATCTGGCCATTCTTCTCTGACATCAACAAGGCATTTTCACCCAGATATTTTCTCTTTTTCATACCATTCACTACCCTAGAGATGGCTATGTGGGGAAGTGTGCAGATCAGCAGTCACTAATATTCAGACCAGCAAGCGCCTAAAATTTTCTTTAACAACTTGTTTTTTTGTTCCTGTGTATTAAATATTATATCCTGATTGGCCATGCCTCAAAAGTAGAGAAAATATATTTTCTAAATTTGTTTTGTGACCAGGACAATGACATTTATAAATTTAATTACAAATTAATTATTGGTCACAAAAGCAAAGTTTGAAAAGAATAATATATATTTTATCTACCTTGGAGCTCAGCCAATAGTTTCTTTCTCTCACACTCCCTCTCATCTATACGTTGGTAATCATTCAAATAGACTTTGGGGTTCAATTAAATGGATAGCCTACACTGGTCTTCACAGTCCACTGCAAAAATAACAATGTTTGATCAGGCATTGTTTTCCTAAATAGTACACTCGAGTCTGTTTTTAATAAACAGAAGCAGCAGTATTAAAAACATTTAATTCATTAATTAATGACAAGGCTCAGCCCAAAATCAGAATCCTGGCGCCACGTTTGCAGTGATTCCTGGCACTCTTCCTCTTATTCCAAAAATGACTTTGTCATTTGTGGGTTTGATTGAATCATAATTATTGGATGGACTGCCATAAAACTTGCCTCAGTGGCTAATGCGTTGATGTTGTCACTTTACATCATCTATCATAATTGCATTTATGACCAAAAGGCTGTAAAACAAATGCAATTCTGATGAGGCTCTTCTATACGTTGCCTGTTAAATATCCGCATGTTAGTCCAGTCACTGTGAGGTTGTTAGCATGCTGATGCTTGCAACATGACTGTAAAGCCTTGTTTTTCTTAATTTTTTTTCATTCATCTTTTTCTTAATTTTCCTTAATTATTACAAAATCCAAACTGCTGCATTAAAGCAGTTGTTTAAAACATAATCAGTATTCATGGGTTTGTAGCTGCATGGATTAAAGCGGACTAAAAAGTCTCTTATCGTTTCCATTATTATTTTAACAAAAATATAACAAGTTAGTATTCAAAGGACACACTCCCCACAAGTGTTTGACTTTTATGAACTGCTGAAACCTCATGAGAGGAGTTTTGTGTTGAATGTGAAGTTATCACTTGTTAAATTAAATATTTTAGAGCTGTTTAAATTCTATTAGTGAGTGCAGCAGCACATTCTAATTAGGTTTAAATCTGGACAGAATGTACTGATACTGTGCAATACATGAAAGGGCTTTTTAATACCAAAAAAGTTTAACCGTCCATCACGAGCGTGTAGCGTGTCACTGATTTTGACAGCACCTTCATGCCCTTCACGTCACAGACCTCCATGATTTATTTCTCACAGGAAAAAAAAAAAAAAAACCTTCCTGCAAGGCAAGAAATTGAAGTGTGTCTGCTTACACTTGGCAAAAGTATTTTAACGTGCTCCCCTGCCATCGCTGCATTGTGTGAATGAGCATACCAGAGACAGAGACAACTACAGTGAGAAACGGGCTCACAAATTTGTGATCGCTGATGACTGTTAATAAATTAAGACGATCCAGAGATCCCTGGCGTGCGCTGGAATTTCTGTTGGATGACAGTTTCTGAGTTATTCTTGCTTCAGCTCCGGCGTCCAGGCAGGTGAATGGGTTCACAGCTGTGCAGGGCTATCTTCTGTTTTTACTGTGAGGTCAAAACAGTTTTTTTTTGTTTTTTTTAATCAGCCTGTGTTATTGTACTCAGTTTTTCTGGTTCGTTCTTCTAATTTATGTGCTGAGCTTTACTGAACAAGTTTTATTGTTCAGATGATGTTCCCCCAACTCCAAACCATCCCTTTAAAACAATTCTTTAATTTGCAAATTGCTTAGAGAGCTCTGTTTTTATTTATTCACACATTTCTTTTCTCACAGTAGTTTCTCAGTCTTATCCACCCTGTCTGCATCCTCCTCCTCTCTCCAGCTTGTGGTTTGGACTTCGACATGGAGAAAGGTTTTCCCCCAGCGCAGGAGGAGCCTCCTCCTTATCCTGGGTCCCCTCCTTACCCTTCTCTGTCTCCACCTGTGTCTCCCCCACTGCCCCCCAGCGTCCCCCACTATGCTGAGGCAGACATCGTGAGTCTACAAGGTGTCAGTGGCAACAACACCTATGCCGTGCCTGCCTTGGCCTCTTCAAGCCCCGGGGCTGATGCCGCCCCGCTGCCAGAGCTGCCGCGCCAATGTCTCATCTTCAAGGAGAAGCTTGGAGAGGGACAGTTTGGAGAGGTGAGATATGTGAGGCAGAGTAACTTTGGTGGCTAAAGGGCAATTAGACTTTAACAATGCCTGTATTTTTTTGGGTGAAAGGTGCACCTATGTGAAATCGAGAACCCTCAGGACCTTCCTACCTTGGAGTTCCCCTTCAATGTGAGAAAGGGTCGCCCCCTTCTGGTAGCCGTAAAGATACTGCGCCCAGACGCCTCTAAGAATGCCAGGTCTGTAACATCAATATGCAGCTCAGCCTGGACTATGCTCTCAGCATGGTGCACAGTTTTTATTTCTGGTATTACAGCTTAACTCCTCTTTCACACTTTCTTCTGAGTTCCTTGAACTTCAGTGTTCTCACCAATCAGTTTGTGAAATATTCAAAGAATATTTAGTGGTCATTTGAAAGAAAAAATAGTGAAAAAGCATATTCTCTCTCATTACATATTCCCAGATTCCCTACTTTACATGGCAATGTTGTAAGCGTTAAGTTTCAGGTGTTTGGTCAGACAAAGTAGTTTATTGCCATTTTTATAGATTAAACTATGGTGTTTCTTGTAGAGCACTGAATACTGCCTGTGCAGTAAATGCCTGTTTCTGTGTTCGATATTTGGATCAAAAGATATTTGAAAGACAATTAAATTACTTGCCTATTACTGTGCAGACCTCTCTTTTTCTTTTTTCTGTGACCGCCAATGATATTTTTTTGTCTTGTACCTAATTTTTTTTTTTTTGGGCCATATCTGCATGCACTAGGTGAGATTCTGGGTCTCTGTAGATTTGTAGATGTTTTACTCCCTTCACCTGCTGCTTGTTTACTTTGGCTCTCCCTGATTTTTGCTCTAAGCAGATTAAATCAGCACGTGTGAGCTTATGTTCAGGGAACATCTCTCCACAGGTTTATATTTGAGGTTAGTGAGAGCCAGAGCCACACAAACATATTGACCAGCAAAAACAAATCAATAAAGTGAAAAGTGTGGAAAGCCACAAGGAGATGCAGGCTGGAGGTGTTTATTATTACCTAGAGGTAACATTAAAAATGTTGTTTGATAGGACTTTAATATTTAAGTATGTTATTTTTACAGTAAGCCTGAGAAGGAATCATTTGTCTTTTTAATCGTTGATTCATCATCTGCTCGCCCTGGTAGGAACGACTTCCTGAAAGAGGTGAAGATCCTGTCTCGCTTGAAGGACCCGAACATAATCCGGCTGCTGGGAGTGTGTGTGAGTAGTGATCCCCTCTGCATGGTCACTGAATACATGGAGTGTGGAGACTTGAACCAGTATCTGTCCCAACGAGTGCTTCTGGACAAGAGTGGGCCTTCACACAATACACCAACCATCAGGTAAGACATGCGTACAAATGTGCACACACAGATAAAAACAGACACACAGGACAGCAGTTTTTATTCTCTTCCATCTGTAATTTCTTTCCCCCAGTTACCCAGCCCTCATCTCCATGGCCAGCCAGATTGCTTCAGGAATGAAGTTCCTCTCCTCACTTAACTTTGTGCACCGAGATCTGGCCACACGTAACTGTCTGGTTGGGGGTGAGAGGGGTGAGAGCGGCGAGGATCAAGGCGGAGAACGTCACATCAAGATAGCCGACTTTGGCATGAGCAGGAACTTGTACGCTGGAGACTACTACAGGATCCAGGGCAGAGCCGTGCTGCCGATACGTTGGATGGCCTGGGAGTGCATACTCATGGTGAGAGGACAGGAATGTGTGTGTGTGTGTGTGTGTGTGTGTGTGTGTGTGTGTGTGTGTGTGTTTGTGCATCTGATTTTATCACACTTTATATTGTTAGTTAGAAGTAGTCATATTGGGGGGTTTTTCCCTCGATTTCTTGAACTATTAGGCTTGTATTGCTTGCTTTGACACAAACCCCGTGGTGGAGACAGACGTGGAGTTGACTGCTCTTTTCAAACAGTATTTTACTGCAGTGCTTCTCACAGTTTGAGAATCTACTTGCAGTTATGGGGCTCCAATTTACCAATATTACCCAAACATATTGGCAAGTGTGAAAGCACAACACCTCTCTAAATTAACTTAATGATGATAACAGGCTGGGAAATGCAAGACAATAAGTGATCACACAAAGATAGCCGTGCAGCCCTGTGTGTGTGTGTGTGTGTGTGTGTGTGTGTGTGTGTGTAGCTCCTTCCCCCTCACACACAGAGCACAGCTGTCAACCTTGGAGAAACACTACTAACAGAACATAATTTTTAGCCAAAATATGAGAAACAGTAAATTACCAGCCAAGTATGAAATAGCTCAGATATCCGGTCAGTAAATATGAAGAGCAGATCCACATATTGAGCAGAGATGATGCACTCAGATGTAAATGGAACTCATTTAAATGCATCATCTCTTAACACTGGTTTGGCAGCCTGTGATAATAATACTGATTATATCTTTTGCACTAATGGGGTTTATGATAATGACGGTGTCAGCGTGTGTTGGTGTCTGATCACAGGGTAAGTTCACCACGGCGAGCGACGCGTGGGCGTTCGGAGTCACTCTGTGGGAGATGCTGAGCGTTTGTCAGGAGCAGCCGTACTCCACTCTCACAGATGAACAAGTCATCGACAATGCTGGGGAGTTCTTCAGAGACCAGGGCAGACAGGTACATCTCAAACAAACATTAAAACTGCCTCCATCCATTTTCTTAACTGCTTGTCCAATTCAGGGTTGCAAGGGCGGGAGCTTGTCCCAGCAGGTGAAACAACCTCAACATGTTTACTGTTTAGTAATCATATGCTGAAATATCCCTTTAAAACCGTGAACTAATTTTTGACTTGAGGTAGCACTGCCTTCTCGCACTGTATGACTGATTTCATGCAAGGTCACCCTACAAGGAAACTAGGGTTGCTGGATTCAGCCTTAAAGAGAGGGTGAGTAGCTCAGAGCAGAGCTGCTGCTCCTGTGTGTCGAAAGGAGTCAGTTTTAGGTGGTTCAGGCATCTGGTTAGGATGCCTGCCATTAAAGGTTTTCCATGTGCACCCAACTGGAAGGAGACCTCAGGGCAGATCAAGAACCCACTGGGAATGAAGGAGCTGGAAAGTGTGACTGGGGAGAAGGACATCTGGAAAACCCTGCTTAGCCTGCTGCCACCACAGCCTGACTTCAGATAAGCAGAAGACAATGGAAGGATCGATCAATAATTTCATGTATATCAATAGTTACAGAATCACTGCCATAGCTCTATATGAATATGCATCCAATATTCTGTGTGGGCTCTTTACATTCCTGAATGCTTCAGTCTTCAGTTCATACAATAACACAAAATTTCTCTTCTCTTCCTTAGAGGGTTCTCACTTTGTGCATTTGTTGGATTTTTATAGGATATTAAGTTCCAACAACAAGTGTTCTCCCACTTAAGAAAAATCTTAAGACGTGTGTCTTACTTTTCCAACATTTGAGATTTATTTTATGTTGTTTTAATGATTGATCATACAAACTTTTTATATCATATTTTTTCTTGATTTTTTTTTTTGCACATATTTGGTCTGTATTTATCTTATTAAATCTTGCCATATGAATAAAGTGATTTGATTTGAGATTATAAACCTATCAGATACAGTTTGGAGGCTCAAGATTTCAGGCGCCCCCTAGTGGATGTACAGTTTGACACAGCTTTTTGTTATATTTAAAAAGATAAAAACATATGCTTTATGTACTAGGAGAGTTTCAATAACATCTTTATTATTCACATAAACATAGAAGCATGTGAATCTACAGACTAACAGTATAGGTTGCATTCCACATTAAATAAAAAGAGACAAACTGTGTCAATCTCACAATAAGTGAAATTACTGATAAATGCATATGCGTCTTTTTTTTCCAGAGTTTAAACCTAGAAATATTTATCATGAGTGGAAATTATATATTGTATAACAGAGCAATGCCTCTAATCTCTAATCTCTTCCTCACCTTTCTCCCTCTCTCGCAGGTGTATCTGAGCAGGCCAGCCGTGTGTCCTCAGGGTCTCTACGAGCTCATGTTGAGTTGCTGGAACAGAGACTGCAAGCTCCGCCCATCCTTTGCTTACATCCACTCCTTTCTCACTGAGGATGCCATGAACATGGTGTAAAGAGTGAAGCAGAGGAATGGAACTAGAAGAAAAGGCTCATGCGTTCATGCACAGTGGGAAGGTGTGGTGGTGGCTGCACACACAGGGCAGTTGAAAAGGGAGACTGGGTTGCTTGCTTTTATATTTTGTACTTTTGGGTGGATGGAGCTGAGAGACCGCTGGTTCGGTTTTATTTCCACATCAGACCCCAAAGACAAGGGTAACGTCTTCTTAAGATAGTTTGAGCTACATTTCTTGTGGGTGGTGGTGGTGGTGGTGGTGGTGGTTGTTGCAGTCTGCATAGGATCTTATTTCTTCTCACATAAACAATCGTGGAGGGTTTTTTGTGACTGGTGATTATGTGCTGCAGAGTTAAGGAGCTCAATTACAGGAAAAAGTAGGAAATCAGGGCACGGCAGTTCTAAAGTTTAATGATTGTCTTTTTTCAGCATCTCAAATGTTACTTGCAAGACAACAAGTGAACACGTGACCTCTCACATGGCACACAAAGTTTGAAGAGAACACCTGTCGTCCAGAGAAGAAACGGCGCGCGCACACACACACACACACACACACACAGGGATTGTGCCGGTGCTTATAGTATGTATAGTCTACTGCACACATTAGAATCAGTAAGATTACTCAAAGACACAGCTCCATCAGACACAATCAAGTGTAAGGAAAGATCTCAGACATGCCCGATGCGAGCTAGAATCTGAGTGATGAATTTTACTTTTATCTCAGCCCCTTATCCATCCGTAGTGACCCACGTCCAGAGTTGTAAGTTTTTGTGGACTAATGTGAAATGATGTGGACCAGACAACAGCAGTCGCCTTTCTGCAATGTGATCAAGTCAACACCAACATCATGTTCAGAAAACCCCAAAAATATTTGAACTTTACCTTTTGAGCCACAGCCCAAAAAAAAATCATTTATGAAATGAATGAAAAAGGTGCAGAAGAGCAGTCTCTGCTACTGACCCACAAGCTGGAACAACTTTTCCAAGCAGACAGTAACACCAGCCAGGCAGTGGACGGGGACTTCAGATGCACCTGCTTTGGCTGTGACTCATCACAAAGGAAAGATGTTTTTTAAAAAAATTCCAAAAACCAGCTGCACTTTAGACCCTACGTGAATCCCCGGCTGTGATGAAACTCCTGTCTGTGATGATTCCCACTGATGTGGATTCTGTTGCAAAGCGAGATCGAAGTGAATCACAGATGTAGGACAAAATCTGCTTTTAAATCCTCCCCGACACAACGTCGCCAAACCATTATAGATGTAAATTTATTTTTTTTAATGGACTGGCATCCTCAGTTACTTTCATTTTAAATGTGTGACAACCTTCTGTTCATTTTTTTAATGTGTTGAAACACATTTAGTCATCAAATAATCTGTTTTCATTCATCCAAATGTATCACTGTAATCGACACTCAGAAGGATATTATGTGTATGTCCGATATTATGCGGGCCATTCCATGAAAAGTAATCGGCTCCGCCCACCTGAACCCATCAGAACCAGCAGATGTTTTTGTAGAAAAAAGTTTAGCATGCAGATTTATACTATACGAACTTCATACTATGAATATTTTCCAGATTATAGGAACTCAGTGTACATAGAGGTGAGTCCAAATTTTGCACTTTTTAATTTGAATTTTTTCCTGCATTTTTCAGATCTCACAACTTTCTCACAATTACAGGAGACAGCTACATGAAGTTGTCAGGCCTCCAAAAAAAAAAAAAAAAAAGCCCTGCAAAAAAAATATTTTCCAAGTTTTAAAACTTGAAGTAAACTTGAAGTTTTTACTTTTAGCCTGCAGAAGGGCCTGGATCACTGAGGGCTCAGTGGAGCAGCGGTCACTGGTGTCACAGCACTTCGATGCTTTCCAATAAAGTCTAGTAAAATAAAGTAGTAAAATACGCCGGAAGAAAACGGTCACAAGCTGAACAGGCAATGAAGCAATAACAAAGATTATATACAACATCATGACACCAGTGTTGTTTCTCCATTTCATAACTGTAAGCTATATTTGCAAGTGTTAAAATATGACTATATTTAAAATAGCCTGCTATCAAAATGTAGGAGGAAAGAACTTTCATGTGTTTTAATGGACTTGTTTTGGAGAAAGCCAGAAAGAACCCACTTAAGCACGGGGAGAACATGCAAATGCTACACAAACTTTATCTCATGATATGGATGGTTAGTTATTATTGAATTATGCAGTGCAAATACAAGATATTCGCCTTAGATTGTGACAGTAAGTGCAAAATTGATTTTCCAGCACTTTGTATTAGGACTTCATGTCTGTCTCTTTTACTTAAGTTATAGGGGCTCAAACATTTTGGAAAAAAAATAACATTAAAAAGCACAGAATTTTAGCAAACCACCCATGTAATTTGCACCTTTTAATTCTTATGGTATAAATGTAATATTTTGCATGCCTTCCTTTAAATAAAAATATTGTACCAAACAATATCTTGATTCAGAGGGGGTTAGGTGGGAATTTTTTTGGGTCAACTTTATATGGAATGACCCAGTCTGACTACAGTAGAGTCAGTGCATCTACCTTGCTGACAGTACAGCACTGTAAATCAGTCCTGATATGGTCAACATCACAAAGTAACACATTTACTGACAGTGAACAGTTGTGCCATTTGAGTCCTTTTTGATACACTGTAGTTCAACTAAACCCATATATATATATATATATATATATATATATATATACATACACACACACACACACACACACACACTATATGTCCTTTTTGTCCGTTTCTGTCTAAAGCTGAAAATTACAGTATGTACATATTTTAAGGACAGAATTGTAATTTCATTTACTAATATATAGAAAACTGTCACAACTGGGGGTCTTCTGTGTCTCTGTAGAATGCTTGCTATGTTGATGCTCTTGTAATTCATTGTGTTGTCTATTTTTGTAGATGTTTTCATAAAGCTAATCTTTTCAAATAAATTGGTGGGTGCTTGTTACTGTATTACTTCTGGCATAAAAAGATCAAAAGGTGTAATTGAAATATTTTTTATTATACGTCTACCATAGATGTTTAATATTTGATACAAGCAGCCAACTTTTACACTATTTATGAACCAACTTTATATCAAAAAACAGCCAACATGCAACATTAAAAAAGAAGAAGATGAAAGTATTAGTCACCAGAACACACAAGAGGAGACGGGCTTAATCTGGATTTCATCTACAGCCATCAAAAATGATGACCAATGGCTTAAGATCAGTTGGATTTGAGGAAATGTTCCCTGACAGAAGTCTGACTAGTCTTAACTGATGACTGAGCAGTTTAACTAGGCACTTGGTGGTAGCAAAATGCATAAGGCTCAGCAGCTGAATTACTTTGGATGGCAATTAGGGGAAAAAAAAAACCCTCCTGAGCAGAGGTACTTGGCTATTATAAACAAGTACTAAAACAGCCAAAATCTAAAATATAATCACACTACCCACGATTAAAAAAAAAAAAAAAAAGTGACTCAAGTCAGCAAGTATATCAAAGCAGCAGACTGAGCTAGTTATTTAGTGATGGGCCTTCTTTACTAATGATACACTTTATAAAAGGCAGTGACAGTGAAAAAGAAAAGTTCAACATTGTTTTTGTCCTAACATACTTTCATTGACTTAAACAGGAAACCCAGCCAAACCATAACCACCGACCTCCTCCCCCTTCCTTTCGAGATGCAAAGAAAATCCTTCCACTTGCAGTTCCAGCCAATATTGTTGCCAACAATGTACTTCAATACTACAAAGTAACTCATTTATGACTTTTTACAATAGACTATTAGACAAAGAAAATAAACAGTAAAAACATGTCAACACACAAAGACTATGCGCAAGATGTCAGTCAGTCAACCCGTGGACTAAATGTAGAATATGCATCACATTAATGTTTGGTTTTTAGGCTCTGACTTTATCATCACTTCTTACAAGAAAACATCGATCTGAGTCCTCCTCGTGCTCGCAGCCTCCCAGTGAATGACCAGATTTAATGAAGGGGTGTGTAGCAGTGAGAGAAGTGTAGCAGCAGACTCAAGTTGGGCTCCCTGAACTAGTGTTTTGCATTATTTGATTAATTGAAAGGCACAGACTAAAGCTGTAAGCTTTGCCTAAATTTTCATATTAAAAGTAAAAAAAATAAACAAAAACAAAAAAAACAGCAATAGTTGGTTGAACCTAAAAGTTGCACACTGAAGGTCGGGTATATACAGGAAGGATGGGACTTCTACTTGTGAGCTAAGGCTTTTGTCAATTAAAGACAGACAATTCGGCAGTCACTGCATCATGTGAGGCTGTTTGCAGTATGACTTGCAGCATAAAGAACAGCAGTGCAGTTCAGGGACATGAAAAGAAAACCACACAACAGGGGAAGAAAAACCTCATCTTGTTTAGATGGGGGAAGAACACGAGTGAAACACATGCATTCACACAGACAATGAGACAGGACTACAGTGTTCATGAGTCGATGCAGTCATTACAGGTACGAGGAGATGTGGAGCTCTTTGTCTAACTATTGTTGCCGCCTCTCCGGATTTCTCTTCTTAACGCACCCGGGTGGTCTTTTCTGCAGCCTGCCAGATCAAAGAGAAAAACATGAAATAAATAACACGTGCACCTGTTTGTAAGTCTGTTACAAAGCCCGCCTGCCTTTTATGCACATTATACCTGGGAGATGTTGACTCCAGTGAGCTTCTCTACAGCGTTCGGCAGCCTGGTCATGATGTCCAGCACTTCCCCAGCAAGTTTGGCAGCTCCCACATCGGAGCCACCGCTGGACACCATGGTGATCTTCTGGGCTGCTGACAGGGGCTTGCTGATCTCCTCGGCCATCTGCAGAACAAGAACGATCATAATTAGTACACTGAAGGAGACAGTGCACTATGCATGGACACTGACTAATTCAGTATCCATGCAATCAGTCCATTTAACAGTAATCTGTTAAAAATATATTAATTAAAATCTTAACAAGGCCTTAGAGTTGCTTAGGGGCATAAAATCAAACTGACCAGTGGCAGTTTCTCCAGCAGCATGTCCACCATGGCTCCATCTTTGTACTGCTTGAAGGCATCTGCCTTTTTGCCCATCTGCTCAGCCTCAGCGCGGCCCTTGGCCTCCACAGCAAAAGCCTCTGCCTCGCCCTTCATCTGTATGATAACACACAGGACGGTTAAGACTTTGACAAAAGAGAAGATGACTACAGTTACAGATGAGGACAGAATAATTAGCACCCCTAAGAAAGATCTTTTTAAAGTATTTCCCAAGTGCTGTTAAACAGAAATAAATTATTTCTCTTTGCACAGAATGGGAGCATTTTTTCAGAGGAAAAAGAACAAAAATGACCAGGGTCAATATTATTAGCCCCTTGAAAAGCTGACCTTTTTACTGAGCAATAACTTCTCCTGCTTTGTGAGCGCCAACAATTATTTTTCTTAAGTTGAAACTGACTTCTTTTGTTTTAGGCTTGATGCTTTCTCAAGTGACAGCTCAAACACTTGCTGACGTTTTTGTAATGTGTATAAATTGGAAGATAACCCTCAGTTTTAATTTGATTTTACAAGCTTTGGGCATTACAAAGTTATTGCTGAATTAAAAAGGTCCGCTATTCAAAGGGCTAATAATACTGACCCTGGTTATAGGTTTTTGTTCTTTTTCCTCTGGAAAAAAATGCTCCCATTCTGTGCAAAGAGAAATAATTTATGTTTTCTAAAGAAAACTGATGGGTTTAAAATGCATGCTTTGAAAACCTTTTGCTCTGTTTAAAAAAACAAACAAAAAAAGAAGTATGAGAGAAAAGCCTGCCACAAAATATACAAAGTTACAGAATAAAAGGTGACCAGAAAAGAAAAAAATGTAAAGAAAAAAATAATAAAAATGTGACAGAAAAGAGTGGCAGTTCTCACTCTGATGGACTCTGCCTCAGCCTCAGCCTCCATGATGAGCTGCAAGCTGCAGGAGAAAAGAAAAAAAATGAAATGATTTTTTTCTGCTAATTGTTCAGCTCACTTCAGAATGATACAAAACAACATTATGATTTATTGCTCACCGCTGAGCCTCAGCCAACTTCTCCAGTCGATATTTCTCAGCTTCTGCAGGTTTCTTAACCTTGGCCTCCAGCTCCTTCTCCTTACGGATGATCTCCTGCTCCTGCAGAGTAATCTGCTGTGTACGCTCCACCACCTGAACCTGCATCTTCTCCTCCTCAATGCGTTGCTTGGTCTTGGCCACCTAAAAAGGAAATGCCAACCATACTCAGTTTACAATCAATAAAAGATAATCAGATATTATTTACAACATGGACTGATGCTATAGGTACAAACTTGGCTAGCCTAATAAATCCATAACATTTTAGAGCTGGCCAGGCAGGCAGCATGGCCCTATCAGATTACACTATAGTGACTGTACCTGAAGCTGATAGGCCATTTCTGACTCGGCCTTCTTGGTGTTGACCTCGACGTCATAGGCTGCTTTTTTCAGCTCGTAGTCTCGCTGGGCTTTCGCCATTTCAATTTCATTCTTGTACTGAGCGGACACCTTCTCCTGCATTGCGTGGGCCTCCTGAAAATGGACAGTATGGGACAGAAAGGAAATTTTGGTACTGCTCAAGAGGATTATCTTTACCATCACACAGGCAAAGTGACATTGACCATAAATGACCTTAATGACAGCATCTCGTTTGTATTGAGCCTCTCCAATCCTGGCATCCCTCTGCACCTGGGCTGTTCTGGCTTTACCCAGCGAGTGAAGGTAGTCCTGTATAAGACACAGAAAGAATGAGAGAAAGTGACAACTGACTATGAAAGAGCTTCAAGCATTAAAAAAAAAGGAAAGCAGTGCATCAGACAGACGAGTGATGATGCGGTTACCACAGAAGCTCTTAGGCCTAATTTATGTCTACTGCTAAGAGAGGCTGCGAGTAGGGCGAGTCAGGCAGAGTCAATATCAATCACTTAAGAGCGTCACTGTAACAGAGGAAACCATACGAGACTAAAAGCTTTAAAAACCTACATATTTCTAATGAACATGTTGCATATGGATGACAGGCTCCATCACCGGGGCAAGTTTTTGCATGACTTTGCCTATTTTTAGTGATCTGTTTTCTTGACAAATGAGAATCTTTGTAGAGAACAGCTGCTGCACAGAGTCACAAGATGGTGTGGTTCCCTGTTGTGTCTAGCTACAGATGTAATGGCAGAATTATACTACATGTACAGGACCTCATGCTAGCTTAGCTGTCTATGGACATCTTGTTGACTCAAATGTATTACAGGTTTTCCACACTGATGATCTGAAACAAATCATCAGGGTGGAAAAATTTTAGTTTTGCCGTCCCTCAAGTAAGCGGGCGTATTCATGTGTTCATGCAGGTCAATGACCACCTCCATAGGGAACAACCCCCACTACAGTGTAAACATCTGGGACCGTCCACATTTTGGTTTTAGAACTGAAGAAGCTTCTTGGATGAGGTATGAAACTTAAAGAAGTCTGGTGGCCTTTTTTTCAGGCTCTTCAGACGTTCATACATTGTTGTCGGGTCACATTGCACATTGATGGGACTGACAATGGCCAGCTGGAAGGTTTTAACATCTCTCCAACCCTAATTTATGTAACCTTCCAGTGTGTGTCTTGATGTTTATACAATTAGATTCTTGCCATTAGTGTTAGTAGAAGAACAACTCCAAAAGACTTGGCATACCTGATCATCATGAACATCTTTCAGTGTGTAGCTGACAACACCAATCCCCATGTTGACAAGGTCAGAGGAGGCTACTTTAAAGACCTGTTCAGAGAACTTCTTACGATCCTGGTAGATCTCCTGTACACACGCACATGCACACACACACACACACAAACACACACACACACACACAAACAAAAAAAAACAATTTATACACAACAGAGTTACATGCTGTAAAATACATTAGCATTTACTGGGCTAGTACAGAATCATAAATATAAATAATCTTGCACATAAAAGGGCTACAAAATGTACTTTAGGGTGTGAGTACACTGACCTCCACAGTCAGATGGGCAATGATGGCTCTCTGATGTCCCTCCAGTGTCTCCAGTGCAATCTGGGCAATCTCAGCCTCAGACTTTCCCATGAACATCTGACAGGCAGCGGCCAACATCTCCTTGTTCTGGCCCTGGATCTTCACCTGGAGGGGAAAACATATGCAAGTAGCAGGTCAGACTGCAGTGGAAAATGAAACTGGTATTTCTTTGTAGGGAGGATTTTTTTTTTTTTTTAGCATAATGCGATTTTCAGTACTTTTTTTTCTTTTAAGTTTTTAAGTTCAAGGATTTTTTTGCTTGTTAGCACTTGCCAAAAAGTTTTTAGGAAATAATCTTCCAGCTGAAGTGAATATGAATGTTGTTTAACCCGATCCTATTAATCTTCTCCCATGACATTCCTGATAACCAATATTGTCACCAGTGGGGCAGGGTGCAGGTTAATGTAAACTCATGAAGATAGCGCTATTCATCCTCCATAATGCTTCCTGTGTGGCCCGTGATACAGACAGAGCAGAAACACCTCTTTATTTTCCAGTTTCACCATAAAGAGAAAGAAGGGCTAGGGCCTCGATTAAATGTAACGATAAATGACTCAGCTTACCGTCAGGAGTGACCATGACTAGATAGAACTAAGCTTAACAATTGAAATGTGTTATGTGTTTAAGTACTGGAGCAAACATGCGTTGTTGCTCCTTTCTAAGCCTCTATAACAACTCTGGCATAGTGAGTTATATTAGTCAATTATAACTGAGCAGACAATAAACTGACTTTATGAACACATAAAGTCATCTGTCTCTCATCCTCAGCATATTACCTAGATTTTTTTTTCTTCCTGTCCAACCTGTAGGGCTATTGCCTTCTCTCCCTCCCTCCCCCTATAAGAATCAGTCCATTTAACAGGCTGAAGAGGAAGACTAACACAGAGCTTATTAACAGCTGATTTTCCTCAGTTTGATTTCTCTCCCTCTCCTTTTCTTTATTTTTTTTTTTGATATCCTGATCTTGCTTTCTTGGGGACAGAGATTAGCAGTCACCTCCTGGGGAACACCATCGGAGATGGTGACACTAAAAGACTGAGTAACCGGATCAGGAAGGCCGGCTATGTGACCCCAAACTGGACACTTCTGAAGCTGTGGTGGAGAGGAGGTCACTGAACAAACTGTCACCCACCATGAACAATCCTGACCCCCCACTCCGCACCAATAACTGCACAGACAGTGAAGCAACTTCTCTAACATAGTGATTCAGCTGTGCTGCCACAAGGACCAGACAGGAAGTCTTTCATACCACATGTAACTCTAACCTTCTAAGAGTCCTACTGTACTGTCAAGAGAACATCCTGGGCTTTCCAGTGATGCAGTATTTGACTAACAAACAGCATGGACTTTCTTTTTAAAACAGCAATTTAAAAAGAGCAAAAGTTGCAATGATTAAAAATATATATAATACCTTCATTATTCTCCGAATGAGAAAAGGCCCATCTCTGTGTGAGTGTTCATTTTAAAGACAGCAGACCACTTTTAAATATTAAATATTTAAATATTCCCAATCCATTGCAACTTTTATTTTTTAGAAATGCCCAAAATCCTCAAAGCATACCTGCGCGATGCCGGTGACTGAGATAGGGACACCATGGCGGGTGTAGACTTTGTCACTCTTCACATTTAAAGTCAGGGTGTTGAGTGTGATCCTGAGTAGTACAAACAAACAAAAAAGGGTGGAAGTCACTAGATTCAACAGCAGAGAGCAATAATGAAGGAAAGGCAATAGTTACATGGAAGAAACTGAGATAACTGCCCTGCTAATGGCTAGCTTCCCTGTGTGCTGTCTCTGTCATTATTTGTTTTGCAATACATTAAACCAGACAGCTTTTATAACTATATAAACTAGAAAAGGGAAATTGAAATGAGAATTACCTCTGGATCTGCTGGATACACGGCAAGACAAACACTCTTCCTCCAGCAATCATTAAGGGTGGAGAACGGCCGCAGCCTGGGAAAAAAGAAGGGAAACCAAACATAAACACAACACTGCCGTTCATTAAGAGTAACTCCAGATAAGATCAGCACATGTTTTGGAAATCACAATCTCCAAATCTGCTTATGTTACGCAATAATGGTTTTCGATGATTGGAGAAGAAAATCTTATGCTTCATGTTCAGATCAACCCCTTAGTGGAAATCTGCTTACATTCTCAAGTCTACTTAAATCACCTAAAGTTACATCAGGATGTCCTATTTTAGTTTCTATCAAAAAATGTATGAAAATTCCATAAAAAATGGTTCAAATTAACACCTTTCAACACAATATTTTCACTGTTGATAGATGATTGTATGTAGTTTGTAATGTACAAAATGTACATGGGTGCATGGTGGCAATGCATATCAACACAAGTCTTCCTAGAACTGAGAAGTGCTGACCTAACAGAATACATTTTGCTAAATATGGAGCAAACAGATCTCATAGTATCTGCTAGTTTTTCTTAAGAGGTATCAGAAAGGCGTACTGTACACCTAAAAATGTTTGTGAGCCTAACATTTTCAGTTTTCACTACCTTGCACAAAAAAAAAAGCAGAAACAAAGGTGTGAAAGGCTGAACTTCATGCATTTCCATTAAGTCTGTGAAGAAAACACTAAATCAAAAGGTCACTTATTCTAAACAGGCCAAAAAAAATTGCTCATTTTAGACACAAACATTTCTCTGTCCACAGTGCATGACCTATGATGTATATTGTATGCTTCTGCTCCAGGAAGTCACAGTATAGAATTTATAGAAAGAGGTGGGAGCAGCACAAAATTAAGGCACAGCACAAAATCCTCAAATAAGGTGAGGCAGATCTATCCAATCTGTTTCTAAATTTACATGTTGTGCATGTAATTCATGGAAAATAAGTCATTTCTGTACTCATCAAAGGCCACGGAAGAAATGCTACAACACTGATGCTACTGATGAACCAGGTTGTTAACATTGTCTTAAAGGGGACATATCATGCAAAATCCACTTTTTTAGCCCTTAAATAATTTTTTTTGTGTGTACTGAGTGTCTAGGAGTGTAGAAAACTAAAATTTATTCTCTCCTGGTGCTGAGTAGATATCTTTATATTCTTTTTGGGTCATATTTTTCAGTTTGTTCAGTTTCCTCTATTCTCTATTACATTTTCTTGTCTATTACGTCACAGTATTTGCTGTAGAACTGCTAAACAAGGTCATGGACTTCCGGCTAACCAATTTCGTGAATCTGCCTTTTTTTTTTTCTCGCAGCGATTTTGTAGTCCAAATTCAGTTATGCCAACGTTGCGAGTAGACAAGTCAAAATGTTTGGTTGTTGGGTGTATTAACCAACACGATTCCTTACATCGCGCCCCCGGCATCAGAACCTCCTTGAAGTGCCTGTTTCTCTGCCTAGATAATGTTTCGCTGCTATCAAACAACAAAAATGGCTGAACGGGGTCTCATTCACATTTAAAAAGACCACACCAAAACGAGCTGCTCTAAGATGTGCCTCAGAACAGGTGTAAAAGAGGGGTCTGTGGAGCTACAGTAACGAGGAATTCAGACCAACGCATTGCAGTTCTACTTCATATAAACCACAAGTGAATGATTTCCATATGAAAAGGAAGGATTTAAAAGCATGATATGTCCCCTTTAAATGGCCTACTTCCTATAAACTGGGTGATAAACAACAGCTTTGTAAGCTCATGATCAGATATGTTTTTTGATAGAAACTAAAAAAGGATATATTGATGTATCTTATATGGTGTCGGCAGATTTTGATGAGCGTGGCCTGAAGTTCAGTGACCCCACCCTCCGACCCTACTTTGAGGACCTTTTTTTTTTTAAATCAGCTGAGGTTACCCATAATTATTATTGATGTTTTGTAATACCCATCCAGCATTAATTAAATTGCAATAAAGAAATCTGTGATCTCTGTAAGAAGACATGAGAGACTGACTTACAGGACCAGAATTAATGAATGGAGTGAATGCAGGTGAGACTGCTGCAGATCTGCATGAATGTCCCACAATATTTATTTATTTATTTATTTTTTGCCAGTTGCATAGATAACCCATATGGCCTATCATTTGCAACTGTCAAAACCATGGGATCTTCAATCAAATTCTAAATAATAAGGGGTAAAGGTACTTTACACCATAATCATGTAATTTAATCAACTTTGGAGATGCTGATTTCCCAAGTTGTGCTGATTTCATGCTGTTCTTATCTGGATCTACTCATAACATACAGCCAGTCACTCACAGAGCAAATAATTCAAGAGCACAGCTGAACTTATACCCTCTTATGGCAACAGTGCAACTGATGCAATTCATCCGCAGCAGCTTGAGCCACTGGAAAATTCCTAGCTTACTCTAAACTGTCAGCAAGTCTTGGCCAACCTTATCACAAGACACTCATGACACTTGTACACAAAGATTTCCTCCAACCCAACAATCCACTTCCATGCTTAAATGGCTCTTTATTATAGTGATCTGCTGTGCGGCAAGTTTTTAAACAACATTAATTAATTTCTCGTGTTGTTCAAAAAAAAAAACCCAAAACAATAATTCATCCATTACCGGACACCACCATGGCTTCATTGGGTCCACACGTGTAAAACATCTTGATTCCTGATTTGAGACACACACACACACACACACACACACACACACACACGTGAAAGAAGGAACATTTTAGAAAAGAACAACCCAATGTTCAACACATAAAACATTAAAGCATTTTTATTACAGTGTCAAACGCTGCTTTCTGTAATTCGGGTGAAACTAAGTGAGACTGAGACTAACAAACACCATTTTCCCCATGTTTAAGATTCTCAAGAAATAAGGCACTTAACTCAAGAATAAATACATATAAATATACATGGAAGTTTCAGTCATTTAAACCTGATCAAGTTTCCGTTTTCCAAGCAACCCTGGTAGCTCCTCCCACTCCCAACAGCCCTAATCTATCATTTTACACGAAACTCTGCCGCAAATAATAGCAGCTGGAGCAACAAGAAGTAGCACATCGGTACCTGCAATAATAACACACATAGCTGTTAGCTGTAAATCAGAAAGCGAGCTAATCTGCATACTAACTACTCGTATCTCGCTGTTTCACGGGAGCGGAACGAGTCCGGGTTAATAACGTGGGTTAAAAACATCACTACCCAGTGTTTACGCTACAGCTCAACGATTTAACACGTTACAAAGAGCACTCCTTTTCACTTACCGATATCCGGTCAGTACAAGAGCAAACCTTCTTTATACAAAAAATAAATAAATACACTGAAGTCGATTTTCCTGTTGCGACGGTAAGGCTGAGCGCCGCTGCCTGTAAACTACAATCACAAAAATGTCTGTTGTGGGAAGTGCTATGTGGCCACGCCCATCCTCGCTATGCGTCTGTTGCCATCTGGTGGTTTTACAGTGACAACTGCACCTCAAACTTGCAAACATACATTGAAATGCAGTATATACGGAAAAAATAGAGTTGGTCCAATTCTGACGAGTTTGAAAGTCATTTTGATATGATCACCTTTATTCTGCAACACAGCCTGAACTCTCTGAGGCAGCTTTGTCGTAATTTCTTTAAGTAGTCTTCAGGAACAGTTCTCCAGGCTTCTTGAAGGACATTCAAAGCTCTTCTTTGGATGCTGGCTGCCCTTTGTTCTGTTCTCTGTCAAGATGATCCCACACTGCTTCAGTAATGTTGAGGTCCAAGCTCTGGGAAGGCCAATCCATGACTGATCGTGTTCAGTTGTGTTTTTCTATTGAGGTATGCTTTTACTGCATTGACAATGTTTGGGATCAGTGTCATTCTGAAAAATGAAACCATTACCAGTTGGATGCTTTCCAGATGGTATTGCACGGTGGATCAAAATCTGATGGTACTTTCCCATGTTCATAACTCCATCAATTTTGACAAGATTCCTAACACCACTGACTGAAATGCAGCCCAAACCATGACAGTCTCCACCGTGTTCAACAGATGGTTGCAGACACTCACTGTTGTACCTCTCTCCTGACTTCCTCCATACATATCGACAATGATTTTAACCAAAAATTTCAAATTTGGATTCATCACTCCATCAGACCTGTTGCCACTGATTTTCGGTCCAGTTCTTGTGCAATTTGGCAGCCTTCTGTCCCTGTTTTCCATCCTTAAGAGTGGCTTCTTGACAGCCACCCTTCCACTGAGACCATTTCAGATAGAATAAAATAGAATACCTTTATTGTCATTATACAGAATGTTTTCAATTCTTGAATGAGTCATAGGTCAGTGTTGAGTGTTGAGTGGCTTAACAAAAAAAAATCAATAAAAAAGAATTCCTCTGAAAATAGATAAACGAACTGGACTGAAAATGAGACCACTTTTTTAAAAGATACAATAAATCTGGCTCCTTGGAAGCAAAATATAAAGAAATAAGGTCTGGTTCAAGGCTTTTGCAAAGTACTCCACTTTATATAGTTATGTTGTTTAGTGTTTTGGCTGCTGTAACACAGGATTTTTCTAACATTTCTGATTTTTTAAAAAAAAAAGTATATTTTATCTTAAAACAAGTGTGAATGGTTAGGATAAGGATAAGCAGAAGAAAATGGATGATGGATGAATAATAACATATCTGGACAGGTTTCAGTATCTGCCTGGAGAAAAACTAACACTGAATCATTTGTAGATAATAATAAATAATAACAACAGCAACAAAATAATAAAAATTTTCTATGATCACATCAGCTATACTACTTCTCTGTATGACTGATGCCTGTACTGGAATAACTGTACACTGGTATGTGTAATGTATTCAGATATGACTGACTGATTTGCACAATGAGGCCACACTGATAGAGACGCACTATAAAAAATGTTCTCACCAAAAGTCAGTGGTGGTAAAAAAAAATCAGCACTGATTTAAACATGCTTTCTTTCATTGCCATTTTTTCAGGATGTCCAACTCAGTTATAAAAATTAAAAAGAGTTAATGTTCTAGCTACATTTAGTGTTTTTCATTAGCCTTGGTACAGCTATCAAATCTGCCTCAACATTTGCAAAACTGCAAGTGCATTTTTTATACAATATGTAAAAAAAAAAAAGTACCATATGAAAAAATGACCTGCATAAACCTAGAACTTGCTCAGAATCATTAGTTTGCCTTTTAAAAGTAAATATTAAAAACAATAAATATTCCATTGCCATCAAATGGCAATTACTTGTGTCACTGATTATAAACATCCAGTCTATGGTTATAAACAACATGAAGAATTCTTAGCCATGTGGTCTTTGTAACAGTGAGCACTGAGTATTTTGAATATAGAGAGGTTAGCTATTCCCACAGCAGCATCTGGCATGTGCAAGCTGTTGCCCCTGTAAATGTTTATCTAAGGATATTTGCACATTTGCACCAAATGTTTGTCTGTTAAACTCATTACTTACACTAGTGGGCAGTGCTCACACTGGTTGAACTAAGATGTGACAAACTGCCCACTCCTGAAGTTTCAAATACCAACAAATGTATCAGTTTAGTAGACACTATGTCATTGCATTTTATAAAATTTGGGCTTCAGGGCCACTTAATGAGAGTATGAATTAATATGTCTAGACCAGGAATGTAATGTAGTACATGTATTTATGTACATTACTGAAGCACAGTTCTAAAGTATTTTTACTTAATTAAAGAACGTTATGCTGCTTTCTACTTCTGCTCCACTATAGTTTGGAAAATACTGGACTTTGTAATCTGCACAATTTATTTTAAAGCTTTAGTTACTTATTACTTTGCAGATTTCAAAATACATATCTTGCAGTATATTATGCCATATTATAATAGACTTGCAGTGCCACTTTTCACATAATATCTTCTATATGATGGCACAGGGTTGCATATGAGATTGGAAATCATACCTATTTTTTTTTCATCCACCAATTGTCTATCAGTTATCACTGTATTAATTTCAGATCTGACACACAGTTTCTTATACAGTAAAATATCAATCCTGTAAGGGTCCAAGCAGTTAAAGGCTGTACAGACAGGTATAATTTTCAAAATGTGGGGTTTATTACACCATAGAAAGACAAAAATACATATTCATGAAAACACGCTATTCTAAGAAATTAAAAGAGGTCAATAAAACAGCATTCTACTCAAACCTATGCCTTTAACAGCCCAAACTCTTAACAAATGAACCTAATCAAATGAGAGACAGCGCCACCTATGTACTAGTGAAGTAAACCATTTTAAATGCAAAGGGAACATCGCAGGAACAAAAACTAAATTTATTATAAATAAATCCCAATCTCCCCCATGCAGTCACAGAAAACAGTTCAGTCCCTTTGGTTGGCCTCTGTATTTGAACCAGCTCCGCCCTCAGCTTCCTCTTTTACTGAAACCAGGAAGCACCCGGTAACCCGAGAACATAGACCAAAAATAATTAATGCAACTTGTTTAAATCAGTGACAAAACAATGTGAACAAAATGTGTTTGCCATCATTTATAATACAATGTAGTGAATGTGTATTAAACCAAATTAACCAAATGAAATGGGAGTGTAAAACCTTAAATCTGTATCTGATTTATATGAATATGGAGTCTGAATAAATATTACCAAATTATCTCCTCCGTGAATCGCCACCTTATCATGGTGGAGGGGGTTTGTGTGTCCCAGTGATCCCAGGAGCTATGTTGTCCAGGTGCTTGTCCTCCTGGTAGGGTCTCTGGTGAGGGGCCAGACAAAAGAGCAATTCAGAAGACCATTATGGAAGTGTCAACAAGGGAACTGTTTACCCTGCCAGGGATAGGGTTAATAGGGCCCCACCCTGGAGCCAGGCCTGGGGAGGGAGCTTGAGGGAGAGCGTCTGGTGACTGGGCATTAGCCTGTGGTACCTGGCCGGGCACAGCCCGAAGAGACGACATGGGATGCCCTCCTGTAGGCCCACCACCCGTAGGAGGTGTCATAGGGGTCAGGTGCAGTGTGTGCGAGTGGTGGCCAAGGGCGGAGGCCCTGGCAGACCAATCCCTGGCTATCAATACTGGTTACTGGGACATGGAATGTCACCTCTCTGGTGGGGAAGGAGCCTGAGGTAGTACGTGGTTGAGGTAATGGAGATATAGTCGGGCTCACCTCGGGCATGACCTGGGCTCTGGAACAGTCCTGGAGAGGGGCTGGACTCTGTTCCAGTCTGGAGTTGCCTCGATAGAGGCAGTGAGCTGGGGTGGGTATTCTTGCACCCCCTTAGCTTGCTGCCTGTATGTTGGAGTTTTCACTGGTAGACGAGAGGATTGCTTCCCTGTGCCTTCGGGTCGGGGAACGGGTCCTGACTGTGGTTTGTGCTTATGCGTCAAATGACAGTTCGGAGTACCCACCCTTCTTGGAGTCGCTAGGCAGGGTGCTCGAAGATGCTTAATCCGGTGACTCCATTGTCCTGCTGGGGGACTTCAATGCTCACGAGACCTTGAGGGGTGTGATTGGAAGGAGCAGTCTGCCTGATCTAAACCCGAACGGTGTTTTGTTATTGGACTTCTGTGCAAACCACAGTTTGTCCATAATGAACACCATGTTCGAACATATGGATGTCCATAAGTGCACGTGGCACCAAGACACCCTAGGTCACGGGTTGATGATCAATTTTGTAATTTTATCATCAGATCTGCAGTCATATGTTCTGGTCACTTGCGTGACAAGAGGAGCTGAGTTGTCAACTGATCACCACCTGGTGGTGAATTGGATCAGGTAGCGATCAGGTGGCTCCAACTATCGGGGGATCACACTCCTCAGCCTCCTTGGTAAGGTCTATGCCAGGGTGCCGGAGACTGGGGTCTGTCAAAGGGTTAGTTGAACCTTGGGTTCAGGAGAAACAATGCAATTTTCACCCTGGTCACGAACCACTGGACCAGCTGTTTATACTCTCGAGGATATTCAAGTGTGTGTGTGGGAGTTTGCCCATCCAGTCTACATGTGTTTTGTGGACTTGAAGAAGGCATTCAACCACGTCCCTCGGAGTATCCTGTGGGAGGTGCTGCAGGAGTATGGGGTGTCTGGCCTGTTGTTGCAGGCCATTCAGTCCCTGTACAACCGCAGCGAGAGCTTGGTTCGTATTGTAATAATAAGTAAGTAATAATAAGTCGGACTCATTTCCTGTGGGTGTTGGACAAAGGGCTGCCCTTTGTCATCGATTCTGTTCATAATTTTTATCAGCACGTCTAAGTCTGAGGCCATGGTCCTCAGCCAGAAAAGGGTGCCCACTCCGGATCAGGCACGAGTTGCTGCCCCAGGTGGAGGAGTTCAAGTATCTTGGGATCTTTTTCACAAGTGACGGGAGATTGACAGACGGATCATGGCTGTATCTGCAGAGATTCATACGCTGCACCGGTCTGTCGTGGTAAAGAGGGAGCTGAGTGTAAAAGCAAAGCTGTTGATTTACCGGTCGATCTGCGTCCCTACCCTCACCTATGGTCATGAGCTTTGAGTAGTGACTGAAAGAAGATCATGAATACAAGTGGCAGAAATGAGCTTCCTCCAAAGGGTGGCTGGCCTCTCCCTTAGAGATAGGGTGAGGAGTGCAGCCATTTGGGAGCGGATCAGAGTAGAGCCACTATTCCTCCACATTGAAAGGAGCCAGTTGAGGTAGTTCAGGCATCTGATTAGGATGCCTCCTGGGTGCCTCTTGGGTGAGGTGTTCCAGGCATGTCCTACCAGGAGGAGGCCCCAGGGCAGACCCAGGACCAGCTGGAAAGATTATATCTCTCAGCTGGCCTGGGAATGCCTTGGGGTCCCTCTGCATGAGCTGGTGGAGGTAGCTGGGGAGAGGGAGCTTCTCTGCTTAGGCTGCTGCCCCCGCGACCCAGTCCCGGATAATCTGAAGAAAATGAATGGATGGATGGATATTTCAATTGTGTGGTTGTGAATATGACCATTACACATCCATTTTCTTCACTGTCCCAGCTGCAGGCCAAAAGGCAGGGTACACCCTACAGTGCAAAAAAGAAAGAAAATCACGAAAAAACAGTACTGGTAATTTTCTGCCATTTTTTATGAATGCTTCCATAAATTGTAAAATTCAATGTGTGGTTTTAAAAAAGGAAAAACATTGATAAAAATTAATTTGGAAAATTCCTTCATTTTAAAATGTTACAATGTACTGCATTTTTACAGATTAAAAAAATAGTGTGGAGTGTAGATTGCTTGTCCATTGTATTATGTGCCATAATATATTTTAAATAATAAAACTATTAATTTAAGAAAAAAATATTTATAGACATATTTATGACTAATAAATGTGCTTAGTCATTGACCTAAATGTGCTGAAAGTGCTCTTTCTGTTGTGAACAATGAAGGAAATGAAGACAACAGAACTGAGTAAGATATTAATAAATTATGAAATAAAGAAAAAAAATCTGGCCATACTGTTTCATAGCCTATACAAATGATCGTTTTTTAGCAGCAGAGTTTAGCTCATGTTCTGTAACCCCCTGCTAAAACGTGGATTTGCGCCTGTTTTCCTGACATCATCTGATGAGAGCTGCATCAGAGGCCTGGCACACCCTTCCTACACCATAATTCCTATTACATTTTTCACATCATCTTGTGGAGGCTTTAATGAATACAGGAATGCACATATATGCAAACAATTGCATGTAAGGCTGCGCAGCTCACTTGAACATGAAGCTGTTGTTTCAGCAGCTAGTCCTGATGAACTGGCTGACCCCATTTTGTCCCAGGCTTCATCTGTTTCCTCTGCAGGAGCAGATACAGTAATGGTTAGTCATTCTCCTCTGATAGCTAAAACAACTGTAATGTATCATTCTGGCTTTTTTTTTTTTTTCCAGACACCAGCTGGTAACATTCTGGTCAATCCATATATCTAATTTCCACTCCCTGATCTGCAGCTGTGAGGCCCCTCCTCTGGGCTACTGTTCTCAGCCAATCCCCGTGTGCGGCAGCTGTGTCTGGGCACGCCCATTCAGCCCCCCCAGCCCCAGCCTCGCTCTGGAAAAGCTCCAGCGATATAAATCCATTGTCCGGCACATTCACACCAGTCTGCGGTCGGGTCCTCGTGTTCACGAAGCAACTCCTATTTTTTGCTCCCCATTGTAAAACTTTCGCATCCATAATGAGGGAAATCGTGCACATCCAGGCCGGCCAGTGCGGTAACCAGATTGGTGCCAAGGTAAGAAAATAAAATACAAAAAATGTATATGTTCCTTAAAAAATATATATATATATGTGTGTGTGTGTGTATCTGTTTTTCTGTCACACAACAGGCTTAATAATCAGAACATAGTTTAATTGTTGAGTTTGTCTGCAAAAATTCTAATTGAAGACAAAGGATATTCTATTCTCTTCCTACACCATATATCTTTTAGTATTTAAATATAACTGTAAATCAAAAATGACCACTTTTGGTGTGTGCTTTTCTGACTAAATCTTGTGCACTGCGGTAACTGGTGGGTGGGTGTGGAGCAGCGCAGCGTACTCGCTCGTATTGAAATAACGGTACAAACGGGGGCTCTTGTGTCTCGGCTGGTTTTGTTCACACAACACCGGGCGTGTCTGCGTCTCTACACTTCAGATTCAGCAAACCTCAAGACATTGTCTTGGGAAAAGCGAGACAGAAAGAGAGAGAGAAAAACCAGTCTATTCTTCACTTGTCAGAGCCCTCCAGTCCGCTCTCTGGTTTCTTTGTCTTGGACAGCCAGAAATGACTGGTATTTCAGACAATGAGTGGGGAGCTGGGCTGAGAGGCCTAGTTATTTTTTTCCCCTAAAGGCTGATGGATCAATAGCCCATATTGATTAGATTGTATTCCTACAAGCTTTAAAGGCAGACTGCGGCTTTTGCTGCTCAGAAAGCAGATGAGCTGTAGAAGGGTGTGGCATGGATAATTGGTTAAAAAAAAACTCCTTTTCTTTAAAAAAAAAAACAGGCTGAATTTTAAGAAAGATACAATCTGCACATTTATAAGTAAGATTAATTTAATTGCTTTAAAAAAAAATTTTTTTTGCTCCATTTAATGTTATATTCCAACTAAAAGGGACTAAAGTCTGCATAGACTCAGTTCATCACCCACCCAGTTTTATAGTAACAATTGCAGTCTGCTACAATAGGTCAGACAATGAGTGGCCAATTATTATTCCTGTGTTACTATCTCCTTTTGTTCTACAGCTGATCATTTGCCACATACAACATATGCTTAAGTAGAACAGTAATCTCGCCCTGTTATTTAGATGTACTGTAGTTTAAAGACTACACTAACAATGGCCTATATTTTGCAGAATGCATCATTACTGCCATGATGCACTGCTGACAGATGTTCTATAAAACAGGGCCTACTCTGCAATCAGCGTCTTTCCTCCCCTAACCAAATTAGGAGCGGGGTGGGGGAGGAGATAAGAGGAAACAGCTGATGCACAGTGGGTGAAGTCACTGGGTTCTCAATTGACTTAATATGCAGTTATTGGCAATGTCTTGGTAGACATAAAGGCAAATTGTGCCCATAATTGTCATTGCACCAGAGAAATAAATTCCAATAAAAAGAAAAAATTTATCAATTAAGTTCTACATTCAATTTATACCCACCTCCTTATTTAAGGCCCTGGCTCCATTACTGTCTTTGTGTTAGCAAAATATGATGTAAAGATAGCTGCTGTTAGCCTGGAATTGAGGATATTCTAGATTCCACCCCCCCAAGGACTCATTGACTAAGATGTCCAGTGGGTATGATTGACAGAACCGCTGAGGGGCTACACTGTGGTGAATTAGGTCAGGGTGTGGCATTGCTTTTCTGCTTATTGTCCTCATTCTTTCACTGTGGTTATTTTCAATCTTTGTCACTGTAAGCTGTCCATGCATTATTTTTCCTTAGTCTTGTTTTTGATTCTTTGTGCTTCTTTGCTCTGCTGTGTTGATCTTCCTCATATTAAGGTCACTTAGTCATTTTTGTTTTACATGGCCTTATTTAAATGTCATGATACTTGGTCCACAGCTGACTCCCAATCTCTTAAGTACTGAGCTGCTATACAGCCAGCTTATCCAGATTACTGTAAATCCTCCTATTGCGCTGTTAGCAGAAAAATCACAGGCTATATTACAAAGAAATGTCTGAGTTGGACGATATCAGAAAATACAGTAGAGTGATACACAATGCCAAGCTTTAATATATAAACACTAAAAGATCTGAGTGTGGTCTTTAAAGAGTGAACAAGACATGAATTCAGATGTGAAGAAGTCCGTGTCTTCAGTGTCGTCTGACTGCTTGCAAATGGATTTTATTTGCAGTTTGGCCCGCAGACTGATCTGTAGCGCCTTTGTGCTTCCCTCCTTTGCACTTTACATATGAAAGAACCGCATTCTGCAAAGTCAGCACTCAGCACTTACTGAAATATCAAAAGCTGCGTTGTTGGAAACAGGTTCAGATATGGTTTGCTGAAATACGGAAAAATCCTGTCATTTCCATCAGAATGCAAAAATGCAAACCCACTGCTGTTTTCCTCATTTTCATTCCCCCCGTCCCATAAACCGCACAGCTAATGGGTAGATACATACTTTTATTGCAAGTAGCTGTCATGTGATACCTTCCATTTTGTGTCTGCAGTTCTGGGAAGTGATCAGCGATGAGCATGGCATCGATCCCACGGGGACTTACCATGGAGACAGTGACCTGCAGCTGGACAGGATCAGTGTTTACTATAATGAGGCCACAGGTTAGTAGTCCTAACAACTCATTTTAATATAAGTAAAGCTATATTATATATGTAATTATTTTTAACTTTACAGTTTTTCAAAGTATAACGCTAGATCTGTTATTCAAATGAATTCAATTCAATTTTATTTATATAGCGCCAAATCACAACAAACAGTCGCCTCAAGGCGCTTTGTATTGTGGGTAAAGACCCTACAATAACATTGCAATTATTGCAATCTCATCCCTACTGTATTACTACTGCACTTTTCATCTATATCCTGCATAAGTTCAGAGGTTGTGCATTATTGAGCCAGTATTTTTTTTTCCTGTTTCTATCTCTGTCTCTCCGTCTCTCTGTCCTTTTGTTCTCTTTCTCATGGAGGAGGTAAATACGTGCCTCGTGCCATTCTGGTGGACTTGGAACCTGGAACCATGGACTCTGTGAGGTCTGGACCCTTTGGGCAGATCTTCAGACCTGACAATTTTGTGTTCGGTGGGTGGCTTAAAGGCATATATCATGCTTCTTAATGAATAAGGAAAATTGTTTCTCACTTGGATGCCATTCTTTCTCCTTCAGGTCAGAGTGGTGCTGGAAACAACTGGGCCAAGGGTCACTACACAGAGGGAGCTGAGTTAGTGGACTCAGTTCTGGATGTGGTCCGTAAAGAGTCAGAGAGCTGCGACTGCCTTCAGGGCTTCCAGCTCACCCACTCTCTTGGTGGTGGAACTGGATCTGGTATGGGAACCCTGCTCATCAGCAAGATCCGCGAGGAGTACCCTGACCGTATTATGAACACCTTCAGTGTGGTGCCTTCCCCCAAGGTAAGAACTCCTTGTGATAGCGCATGATAATTTTTGGTTTTAATTATAGTTTCTTTTGCCTGAGGTTTCTCCCGAGATCATGAAACTGAATAGAGGTTCTGTGTGTTTGCATTCTCAGGTGTCGGACACAGTGGTTGAGCCTTACAATGCCACCCTGTCGGTTCACCAGCTCGTAGAAAACACAGATGAAACCTACTGCATTGATAACGAAGCTCTCTACGACATTTGCTTCCGCACCCTGAAACTGACCACACCCACCTACGGAGACCTTAACCACCTTGTGTCTGCCACCATGAGCGGGGTCACCACCTGCCTGCCGCTTCCCCGGCCAGCTTAATGCCGATCTCCGCAAACTGGCTGTCAACATGGTGCCTTTCCCCCGTTTGCACTTCTTCATGCCTGGCTTCGCTCCCCTGACCAGCAGGGGCAGCCAGCAGTACCGTGCCCTCACAGTTCCCGAGCTCACCCAGCAGGTGTTTGATGCCAAGAATATGATGGCTGCGTGCGACCCACGTCACGGCCGCTACCTTACAGTCGCCGCCGTGTTCCGTGGCCGTATGTCCATGAAGGAGGTTGATGAGCAGATGCTCAACGTGCAGAACAAGAACAGCAGTTATTTTGTTGAATGGATCCCCAACAATGTCAAGACTGCTAGTCTGTGATATTCCACCCCGCGGCCTCAGAGATGGCGGTCACTTTCATCGGCAACAGCACGGCCATTCAGGAGCTGTTCAAGCGCATCTCTGAGCAGTTCACAGCCATGTTCCGTCGTAAGGCCTTCTTGCATTGGTACACAGGTGAAGGTATGGATGAGATGGAGTTCACTGAAGCAGAGAGCAACATGAATGACCTGGTGTCTGAGTACCAGCAGTACCAGGATGCCACTGCGGAGGAAGAGGGTGAATTTGAGGAGGAAGCTGAAGAGGATGCTTAAAAGTCAAGATGTGAAGGTCAAGACATCAATGCCAAAACACAAAATAATCAAAACGGAACAACCACAAGTAACCAAGAAACCAACATAGATCATTGCTAGAATGAAACTTTAGCGTCTGTTAGATATTCCTTGTCATTGAGTGCAAATAAAGTTGTCAAATGGAGAACTCGTTCTCGTTTCATTCTTGCTTGTTCATACGTGATTCTCACCAGTTTAGCCAGTCATAAAGTAAAATCCATTTCCTCTGTGCAGTATACATTAGGTTAGATAGAGCTGCAAGTTCTTAGAATACTGTGACGTAATTAAAGGGTTTATTTCAGCTCCATAAACATTATGATGATTAAGGCCCACATCCATCTGCAACATTCTGCACCAAGCCACATTCCCACAACTATCCCAGTGTTGAGAAAGACTCTGTGCTGTTTTTAGATAATATTAACATAACACCAGAGAACATAGAAGGGCATTTGCTAGTTGGCTATATGTAAACAATATTATTTGGGATGGTTAAATTTCGTAGGGAACTTGAGTAAACGCTACTTAATTTAGGGGGATTTACACTAAAAGTACCTGACGAGAGTGCCACTTTCGGAAGAAATGTAGAACCCTTCATGTGCATTTTTCCTACTGGATATAAACCCGATGGCTGTAAGCAGTTTTACAGGTAAACAATTAAGGCAAAATAGCTCTGCCTCGGGTGAAAATGAGAACATCTGACAATAATGATGCAGTGATTCCGTTATACTCTTGAACTCCGTTAGAAGACCGTTCTAACCACGTACAGCTCTACAATACATCAAAGATATCGGTGTAACTGAAAGAAGAAAAAAATACAGTTTAAAAACAAAAAGCAGGAATTTTGGATTTATTCACTGTATTATGGCATACAATACTGTGCAAAAGTCATGAGCCACACCCTTTTCCTTTATATTTTGCTATGAAAATGGGAAATAAGTGCATCGATTTATTGAAACGTGCAAAAATACATGGAAATACATTATATAAGACAAGTCTTAAAGTAAATATTTCAAACTATAACACAATAATAACACAGTCTGAACTCTCTTAGGCAAACTTTTTTGTAATTTCTTTAAGTAGCCTTCAGGAATACTTCTCCAGGCTTCTTGGAGGACATTCAAAGGTCTTCTGTTGATGTTGGCTGCCTTTTTCTGTACTGTAGGTATGCTTTTACTGCTTTGGCAGTGTGTTTGGGATCATTGTCGTGCTGAAAATTGAAGATGCTGCCAATCAGATGCTTTCCATTAATTCTATTTAGTTTGTCAGGCTACTTGAAGGACATTCAAAGCTCTTCGTTGGATGTTGGCTGTCTTTTGTTCTGTTCTCTGTCAACATGATCCCACACTGCTTCAATAATCTTGAGGTTCAGGTTCTGGGGAGGACAATCCATGACTGACAGTGCTCCATGTGTGTTTGTCTATCTAGTTATGCTTTTATTGCATTGACAGTGTATGTGGGATTATTGTCATGTTGAAAAATTAAGCCGTTGCCAATCAGATGCATTTCAGATGGTATTGCATGGTGGTTCAACATGTGATTGTACTTTTGATGAGATCTACAGCCCCAAACCATGGCAGAGCCTCCACTGTGTTTTACAGATGGATGTAGACACTCATTGTTGTAACTCTCTCTGGCCTCCTTCACACATACTGACAATTTCAATCAGAAATGTTAAATTTGGATTCATTACTCCATCAGACCTGCTGCCACTGATTTTCAGACCAGTTCTTGTTTAATCTGGCATACCTCAGACTTTTGTCCCTGTTTTCCTTTATCAAGAATGGCCTCTTGACAGGCATCCTTCCACTGAGACCATTTCTGATGAGGCTTCAGTGAACCATAGATGGATCAACTGGAGGCAGAAATGCATTTCTCAGGTTCTGTGTCAGATTTTTTGCTGGATTTTTTCCTATTTTTCAAGGACATGATTTTCAGATATTGTTCATTCACTGCATACGCCCATATTGTGCCTGAGCAGCTGTCCGTTTTGCACAGTTGGTAATTGCCTTGTTTTAATCGCATTTTCTGTCCAGCAACAAGAAAAGAGAGGTCATACCATGCAAATTTTTAGCTTTTGCTAAACATTCAAACATAGTGAGATGAAGAGCTAAAAGACTTTAAAACATTTCTTATGTTATTATATAATATGATACATAAGTTTTCTGGCAAGTGGCAATTCTCACAAGATGTGCAAACTTGTATAAGTTATGGAGACAGTTTAGGCCAGAAATGTTATTATTTTAGTACATTGGCTACAAGCAAGTCTGGCCCACTTGACCTCACAGTGTAAAGTGGGCTGCCAAAACATTGCATAAAACCCTATATGAAAAAAAAAACGTTCTAAATGTATCCTTTCTTTAAGTTTAAAGCAGTACTTCCTGAAAATGTTCACAGTTTGTATCACTGTCTTGCACCTGCACATGTGGTAGATATGCTGCATCCATACACTCCCTCAAGATCATTAAGGTCTGCTTATATTTGGAAATAGTGTGATTTGGTTTTAAAAGTACTATATGAATAAAATTTACTTACTTTCACCTACATACATTTTAACATTTAATGAACCATCTGCTTACAAAAACAATAAATATCCTAATAGTAATAATTGCACATTCACATTCAGTGGGCCTACTATCATTACATGCACTTTACACTTTTCAAGTCACAGTGGCTCTACAAAAGCACAAAACCTTCACATGTAGAGTTTTTGTGAGTAAACAGTGTTTTATGTGTTTATGACTCAGTTTATCTAAAAAACAAACAAACAGGTAAACACTTAAATTTATATAGTAATGCTGGCATTGCATCCCAAACAATATCTGGATATTTTATTTAAAAATGTGTAATTTATGACTTCGCTGCAATTTGAAATCTTTGTAAAGCCATTCAGTGGGCCATAATGGTCCCTCTGGCGGGCCATATGGTTAAAATGGTGCATGGCGCGAAAATGAATGTATAAACGCCGAAGTCCAGCGGACATGTGGGCAAATCAGAGACGTTTAGAGTAGAAGTGAGTTTTTATTGTCCAATGGCAACAGGCTACGACTTAAGTGATAGTTTTAGTGACCAATCGCTTTCGTCCAAAACGCCTCTTGGAGGTGTGGTTCATTTTTTCCAGGACGTTACATTTTTGTTTATCTCCACGGGGCAAGGAACAGCGTGTGAAGGTGGGTGTCAGAGTACGGTCTTTTCCTCGGATTAAAACTTAAAGCACTTCCGCTGCAGGTGAACACAAGAGCTCGTTTAAACTATTTATAATCAAGCCACTCGCACAAACCTCTTTACTTCCTTTATATATTTCAACATAATTTAAATAGAATCTATTAGGGGTATAATTTACCTGAAAGTAGAAGCAGGAAATGGTTACATTGCATATGACTCTTTGGCAGTAATGATTTACTTGACGGCCGGGTTATTGACACGTGAAATCTGTGGTACTGACGGTTAAATCACCCAAACTAGCGGTTAGCAGATTTTGTTTTCATATTGACCGGAAGTGGGATTACAGTGCTGCGATTTTAGAAGAGACACGTTCATACTCGTTCAATAAAAGTTGTGTCCCCGTTGTCTAACGCTATTTAGAGCACTACGCATTGGGTGTTTGCAGGAATACAACGGAACAGGTACAGTTCACTAGTTAACAAGTAAGGATGAACGTTAGGTTAAAGCTAGGCTGGGGTGGGGGAATGAATTAGCCGCTCAGGCTAACGTTAGCTGCGCAGGTTTCCAATTAGACTTATCTGTATTTGTTTTAAAGACCAGTTAAAACTGATGTTAAGATTACAGTTGCTGTATCATTTTACCAGTGTAAATATACAGCAGTCTTCCTGTCTTACCCTCTGTCAGGAATGGATGCTACTCAGATGATCAATGACTCAATCTTGGAGTCAGATGAGGAAGATAATGAAGAGGAGACTGAAAATAAGAGGGGGCGACCGTTGGCTAAACTGTGCATCCTGAAAAATAAACACATACCTGAGACAGGTGAGTGGCTTGCTGCTGTTGTTTTTACATCTATGATATGCACAGTCAGTGATTTACATAAATGTCCTTTCCTAAGTCAAGTTTATTTATAAGCACTTATAAAATCAGCAGCTGTTTACCAAAATGTTGTGGAACTAGATGGATAAAATAGAATAAACAGACTTAAAAAAAAAACATGAGTAAAGAAGACCTCAGTCTGGTTTAAAAGCCAAAGAATAAAAAATGGGTTTCAAATGGATTTTAAAGTGTCTGATGTTGTAGGGGTCCTGATGTGAAGGGGCAGGTTCCACAATTTAGGAGCAGTCACTGCAGAGGCCCAATCTCCTCTATGTTATAATCTGGACTTCGGGATAGCTTGGAGTATCTGCTCAGCAGACCTCAGTGATCTAATGGAAGTGTGCAAAGTTAAAAGGTGATATGGGAGATATGTGGGCTCGCTTGTGTGTGCAAGTTAAAAGCCAAGCTGCAACATTTTAAATCAGCTGCAGCTGAGCGAGCAGTGACAGACTGACACTTGAATAAAGACTGTTGCTGAGTCGAGACAAAAATAAAGACATGGATAACTCACTCAACGGATCAGAAACAGAGAAATGGCTTCACCTTACTGACTATACATCTGAGTATATCTTTAACAATGAATGCTCTCTTTCACACAGAGTTCCCCCTCTTTGGGTGATAATGTGCTTGGCCGTGACCCCAACTCCTGCACCCTGCCCTTGCCAGCATCCTCAGTATCCAAGCAGCATGCCACCATCTGCCTTTCTGTCTACCGGAAACATGGTTATCACAGTGAAGTGGACATGGAGGCTTTGGTTTGGGACTTAGGGAGCATGAATGGGACCCGCAAGGGCCGCTTAAAGCTGACTCCTAATGTACGCTATGCCCTCAGTGAAGGTGACAGTTTGGTGGTAGCGGACATCCCATGTCACTTTGTCAGCTGTGGCGTGGACCCTTCTCAAGTGAACGCGAGGACACCTGTGAGGCAAAATTCAGGGGTAAAGACCAGGTTGCCAGATGCCTCGGGAGAAAAGGGAGTTGACACAAGCACAGACAGCAATAAATGTGTCAATGGAGGTGCAGAGACTCCTGTCAGAGCCAGTTGCCTGACCTTTGAGCAAACTCCCCATCAGCCACAGGGAACCTTGGTCCCAGAATCCGACTCAGACTCAGACAGCGAAAAAGGGGGAAGAGGAGAAAGAAGACCAAAGGCTCTGGGTTTGCACATTATGTAAATATTTATAGCAATTAAAGTCATGTTTTTTGAACCTGCTGTTTACAAGTTCATCTTTGCTCTCTTTATAGTGTCTGATTCTGACTCGCATAAATCCAGTCCCAGCTGCTCTTCGTTCTTGAGTCCCCAAAACAAAATTGTCCCTGAAAGGTATAGTCTTAAAAGAACCTGTTTATTGGTATTCTTCTTGCAACTGTGTTTATACTACTTGTATAGCCATACCCTATAAATATAAATTTAACTTCTTCAAAATATGACCTGTTATCTTGTTTTCCCTGTTTTACAGTGAGGATGAAAGCCCCATCACACCATCTTCCTCTAAAAATAAACCATACAGATATGGCAGCTTCATTACAGAGGAGACCGATGTAGATGTGGTGGGACAGCAGTTGGAGAAAAAAAAGGCGGTTGCAGTTGTGGAGGACAGTGAAGAGGAGGAAGGAAGGGAGAACGAAAGAGCAGCACAGGGGGGGACAGAGTCTATAAAAGGGGGGCAGCATGTGCCAGTGAAAAAGGAAAGCAGTGCCAGTCTTACAGGAGACAATGAATTGTCTACACCAGCAGTCTCGACAGACGCAATCCCTGCATTTAACATGGACAGTGACACTGATGTGGAGGGAGAGGAAGGAGGAGTGGCATCAGCAGGGACTGTGACCTTGAATACAAACCAACAAGTTGATCAGCCACTAAACACAGTCCAGTTTCACATGGATAGCGACACAGATATTGATGAGGATGACGACGCCTCAGGTAAAACTCCCAAAAGTCTGCCTTCTCCTGATGAAAACGCCAAAACCTCTCATGTTGTTCCAGTTATTCAGCCTGAAGGCATCACCATGGACAGTGACACTGATGTGGATGATGATGATGCTGTTGTGTCAGACGCTGCCACAAAAACAGAACCCACTTTATTTCAGAGTGCGCAGACAGATGACTCTGCTTCTTCAGTGCAGCCAAAAGACTTCCACCTAGACAGTGACACTGATGTCGATGAGAAGGAAGAGGAAGAAGCAGCGGAATGTGAAACAAAAAATGAAGCGGATGAAACACGTAACAAATTAGATGCAAAGCTGACTGCACCTAAATCTGCCAATGTTGCTCCTGACAGCCTGCAGCTAGAGAGTGACACAGATGATGAAGCTTTCCCTGCCACCAGTAAACCCTCAGTGGTTGTTGCTGTTGCAGAATCACGTGCCACTGCAGATGCTGGCGCTGATTTGGAGATTCTGTCTGACAGCGACACAGATGTGGAAGATGAGTCTCCTCTGGTTATACCTGTTGCTGTCACGACCTTGTCAGTCTGTCCCAGCCCAACTTCAGAAGCTTTTCAGGCAGATTGTGATGCAGATGCAGACGTGGATGAATCCAGCTTGCCTCCTGCAGGAGATGAAGCCAATGCAGCTGACCTTAGAGTGGCCGGTGATGCAGAAAATAGGCAGTCAGATATTGGAGAAGCAGGTGAGGACCAGATCCCCAGGCTACACAGGGAAAATACTCCCGGGTTCCTGGCTCCCCTTCTGCAGAACTGCTCCACTCCTGTGCAGATGTCAGGTAAAATCAGTCAGTCTTCAAATGAGAACTTAATGGAATAAACTTATCCTCAAAATATCTCATATATTCTTATATCCTGTTTTATTTCACTGTCTTTCTGAAATGATTTATCCCAACAAAGAACAACATCTAAATATAGATGGCACATATATCAGTGACACAATTGTAGCTGTGACATAAAGCCTATTCATGCAATTTAACTAGTCTGTGATATTGCAGTCAGATCTTTACAGGATATTACAATGAATTTTAGTAAAAGAATACAGTCTAACAGAAATACAATCAAAAGAAAACCTCAGGTGCTCAAAATAAAAAAACAATATCTGCAGGAATGAATGTTTGAAATGAGGATAACTAGTGAGTGGACTTTAGATTTTGATTTGACTTCTTGGGTCCATTTGAGTAAATTATTTGTTGGGTTAACATGAGAAAACAGTATGTTTAAACTGTCTTTTACTTTTGACTTTGGAATACGTTTCAGAGGGAGAAGTGGAAGGCATGGAGACTCAGGCCTTCACCAGTCCCTCTTCAGGTGCATTCAGGCGTGAGTAAATGACTTTAATACAGTTTCTATAGCCGTAGGGATATCATGGAAAAATATTTATTTCATTTTTTCCCCTTGGTCTCCCAGGAGCAGCGGTAGTTTTGTCTCCCTGCTCAGACAGCCAGGAGGATGAGGACTTTGCTGTTGCTGAGACACAGTCCTTTACATTTCAGAGCCGAGATCAGCAGAGCAGTGAAGAACCAACTCAAGCTTTTGTACTTGAGTCTGCTTGTGACAATAAAAATGACCAGTCTACCAGAGGAGAGTCTTTCCAGCTGGGATTGTCTGACAGCAGCCACCTGCAGTGTCCAGACCGAACTCTAGCCATGGAGAGCACCCAAGCTTTTGTTTCTGTGGAAGGGGGTCTGAACCTGGAAGATACCCAATTATACCCAAGGTCCTCTGCAGAGAATGACTTAAACCTGGAGGCTGCACGGGACCATGAAGAACACGAAGAAACAGAGGAATTCTCAGTAGTGTCTGAAAAGGAAGGTCAGGTAGATTTGGCCCTGGAAGCAACACAGGCATATATTACAAACCTTCACAGTGATCCTGAGGATGACACAGATGAAGATGAGACACAAAACATGGCTACTTCTGAGACTACGCCTTCAGACTTTGCCACCTCTTCTACTCTTGCCATAGCAGAAACCCAACCAATGTTGCCTATTGTAGGAGATGACAGTCTGGCAACTGAAAATCCAGTTTGCTCTGTACAACAAATTGAGCCCAGACCCCAGAAGGAAGACGGTACAAAGGCAGCTCAGCCTCAGGAGAAGCCCCTCAGCGATGCTCAGTCTATAACTGAAACTCAGCCCATGTGTAAAAGTGGCAGTGAAGAAAGTGATGATGAAGACTTATTTCCAGCTCAGCGAAAAAGAACAGCAAACCCACTGGCACTTGAAAAAGCGCAGACATGTGATTGTTCAGAGTTGTCACTCTCTGAAACCCAACCCATGGCTGCATGTGAAGATGATGATGAAGACTCAATGCCAGGCCCACGAAAGAGGAAAGCAAAGCAGCTTCATCTTGAAGAAGAGGAGACACAGCCCCTCGCTAGTTCTGAAGTCTCTGCTTTGGAAAGTCAGCCTTTGGGTACATGTGAGGGTCAGCAAAGTGATGAAGAGGATGGGATTGCATGCCCTCGGCAAAGAAAAACAAAGCCCCTTCAGCTTGAAGAAGAGCAGACGCAGCCCTTCACTGGTACTGATGTTGAAAGCCTGGCAGGAGTGACAGGGAAAAGTGAGAAAAGTGATGATGCGGCCTCAGTTCTAGGTCCGCAAAAAAGAAAAGAAAAGCAGATTAAACTTAAAGAAGAGGAGACACAGATACTCGTTAATTCTGACGTTTCTGCCATTGAAACTCAGCCGTTGAAAACAAAAACTAGACTATTGTCTTCAGAAGAATCTGAAGTTGGAACCAGTGGAGCTTGTGTTCCAAATTTAAGAGTGACAAGGGCAAAACTGAGAGAGGAGGAAGAGCTGGCAGAGTGTTCTGCACATTCAAAGAGACAGACTAGAGGAAGAAGAGGGAAACCTTTGTCTGATGATGACAATAAGGGAAAGGTAACACAAGCTAAACAAGTTAGAGGGAAAAAAATGAAGCAACAGAAGCATGATGATGAGGAAGAGGATGAAAAACTTGGAAGAGAAAGAAAAAAACATGCTGCAAATAAGAGCCTGATAAAGGAACAAGAAGAAGGGAAAATGAGAGAGGAGAAAGATTCTGCGGACCTCAGACAAGAGAGAGAAAACGACAAAGAAAGGTCAATTGATGAAAGAGAAGAAGAGCAGGATGAGATGGAAAGGCGGCATAGGACAGAAGACGACAATTTAGAAAATGAAAGAAGAGCAAATGATAAACAAGAAAGATTGCAGGCTGAAAAAGCAGTGAGAGTAGAAGAAGAGAAACCAGAAAGGGAAATCAAGGAGAAAGAAGAAAGAGAGAGAACAGGCTCTGAAAAGCTTGAAACAGAAGTGGAGAGGTTAGAAAGAGAAGCAAAAGACAGATTAGAAAGGGAACGAAAGGAACAAGAAAAAGAAATGGCAAAGAGGGAACTAATAGAGAGACTTGAGAGGGAGGAAAAGGAAAAACAGGAGAGAGAGAAATTGGAGAAAGAAAAAGAACTACAAGAAAAGAGAGAGGAACAAGACAAATCCAAAACATTTGCAAGAGGTCGAAGAACAGCCAGAAGGACTATTGCTTCACAGTGCACAACGGAGCCAGAGCAAGACTCAACCATATCAACCAATGACGATTTCCCTGCAAGAAGAACCAGATCACGCTCAAACTCTTCCAACTCAGTCAGCTCAGAGAGGTCTGCTTCAACTGTCAGCACCCAGGAAAGCAAGGGCAGAGGCCGAGGGAGGGGCAGAGGAACAAAGAGGACCAGTGAGCCATCCCAGACACCCATCTCCAGAAGCAGCCATCGAAGGACCACTGTGGCTGCAGGGACCACAGAGCAGGAGTCTAACTCATCCAACTCACTAAACTCAGAGATTTCAAGCTGCAGTGTGAGCTCTCAAAACAGAGGAAGAGGCGGCAGGCAGCGAGGAAGAGGGAGGAAAACAGAACCCTACCCAGACTCCATCCCTTCTATCAGTCAGAGTCAAAGTGATCATAATTCCACACCCACATCTACAGCCAGAAGCAGAAAGAGCAAGAAAGCAGAGGAATCTTCTAATGATGCTGTCCATGAAGACGATAAAGAGGACTCTCTGCCAGCTACTACCACTAGGGGGCGACGACAAGCCAGTGCAGCTACAGATGAGCAGTCGAAGCAAGCATGCACCACCAAGGAATCACCAATATCTATTAGGAATGTCAGGGGCAGAGGTCAGAGAGCAGTAAAGAGTGAAACTGTGCCGAGACCAGTAGCTCCTACGGTCAGTGATGGCGATGAAGCTAAAGATAAGAGAAAAGGAAGGAGGGAGCTGGAGGTAAATGCAGGAACAGATTTCAGGTGCAGCAAAGAGAAAGAGAAATCTCCAAAAACGGAAACAGCCAAGGAAGAAGGGAGAGATGAAACAAAAAGTGAGATTCCTGCTAGTTTACAGGGGAAGAAAAGAGCTAGAGCATCCACCACCCAAGCAAAGAAGAATGCAAAAGAGTCTCTTTCTGAGGGGGAGGAGAAGGAGAGTGAAGAAATGGAGGCTGAGACTGTTAAAAAGAAAGTCAGAGGTCGACCGTCAGTGGTCTCAAGAAAGAAGAAAGAGGAGCTTGAAGAAAGTGAAACATCTTTAATTGGCACAAACCAAGATGCAAATGTGGAGGCATCAGAGGTGACTATTACTTCACTTTTAAACATTCACCGGCAAATGCAAACTATTAGGTGCTATTTTGATTGAAACAAAATGCATTAAGATTCAAAAATGGAACTGAGTAGTAAATAATTAGTGTCAAGAAGTTCTGTTGTGAAGGAAGGCTTTTGCAGCTTGGCTCAGGGCCATGATGCATTTTCCTCTCTGAGTCAGCCTTTTCAATATTGATGTACTACCATCAACATGAGGGACTCTGTTTCCTCCACTTTCCTCTAGAGCAGCCTAACCTGCTCTGCATCACCACTAATGAATTAAGTGGTTTAGTGGTCATCCAGTCTCTTCCTACACTTACATTATATGGAGTTTGCTTTTCTTTACTCCTCCTGTTGTACCATCCTCTTTAAATGTTCCATGCTTTGCTTTGTCTGTCTTCATTCTGTTTTGTTTCTTCTCCTGTTACCTACCCTCTCCCATGTAGCAGCCCCAGACTCCAACCAGCAATGTGTCCCGGAAGCGACAAGCTCCTGCAAACTCCTCTCCCATGGCAAAGACCCCTCGCTCCTCCTCTGCTTCCCCAGCAGCTAGTCCTCGACTACGAGCTGCAAGCCAGGCTTACAAGGTCTCTGCGGTTGTCTGTGCAAAACATGCATTTTATGTTTAAAAAAGAGAGGTTATATTATGAAAATACAATTAGACTATGAAATGAGTATCTCTCTCATATCTGTATAAACATAGGCTAGGTTTGGTTAGCTTAGCGTAGACTTTTGAAGCAGTGGGACAGCAGTGGCAAATGCTATATTTATTTAATAAAAGGTAAGGACAACATATCAAAACCTCCTCACTCTAGCACTGCACACAGTCGGCTGTTATGACAGCAGTATTTACTCATCTAAATTATTGAGGAAAAAAAAAACAGTATTTCACAAAGCATCAAATTCACATTTAGACTTAGAGCTGCGTAATCAATCTCTGCAGGATTAAAGTTATTTTTGCTTTGTTCCCGCAGATGGAGAGCAGGTGTTTTGAGCTCAGCTTGCACCACATCATTGCTCACAGCTCATTCTGTTAGTCACAAGTAATCTGAGTCCAGGGCATGACTCTAATATGCATGACAGTGCTTTTCTTTAAGAAAAAATAACTGCAAATGCCTAATTTCACACCCCCACTTTCTAAAATTGTTTTCCAAATTGGATGACAGATTAAGTTGACTTGAGGCTTTCACTTCTTCAGGTTCTGTTCACGGGGGTGGTGGACGAAGCAGGGGAGAAAGTGTTGGCGCGTTTAGGTGGCAGCATGGCTAAAGGCGTGGCAGACATGAACTGCCTGGTGACAGACAAAGTGCGCAGGACTGTCAAATTCCTGTGTGCTCTAGCCAAAGGTGTCCCAATTGTCACCACAGACTGGCTGGAAAAGGTATGTATCTAAAACTGCAGATAGAGAGGTTCTCTAATTTAGTGGAGATGTATATGGGTTGGACAATGAAACTGAAACACCTGGTTTTAGACCACAATAATTTATTAGTATGGTGTAGGGCCTCCTTTTGCGGCCAATACAGCGTCAATTCGTCTTGGGAATGACATATACAAGTCCTGCACAGTGGTCAGAGGGATTTTAAGCCATTCTTCTTGCAGGATAGTGGCCAGGTCATGACGTGATGCTGGTGGAGGAAAACGTTTCCTGACTCGCTCCTCCAAAACACCCCAAGGTGGCTCAATAATATTTAGATCTGGTGACTGTGCAGGCCATGGGAGATGTTGAACTTCACTTTCATGTTCATCAAACCAATCTTTCACCAGTCTTGCTGTGTGTATTGGTGCATTGTCATCCTGATACACGGCACCGCCTTCAGGAGACAATGTTTGAACCATTGGATGCACATGGTCCTCCAGAATGGTTCGGTAGTCCTTGGCAGTGACGCGCCCATCTAGCACAAGTATTGGGCCGAGGGAATGCCATGATATGGCAGCCCAAACCATCACTGATCCACCCCCATGCTTCACTCTGGACATGCAACAGTCTGGGTGGTACGCTTCTTTGGGGCTTCTCCACTCCGTAACTCTCCCGGATGTGGGGAAAACAGTAAAGGTGGACTCATCAGAGAACAATACATGTTTCACACTGTCCACAGCCCAAGATTTGTGCTCCTTGCACCATTGAAACCGACGTTTGGCATTGGCACGAGTGACCAAAGTTTTGGCTATAGCAGCCCGGCCGTGTATATTGACCCTGTGGAGCTCCCGACGGACAGTTTTGGTGGTAACAGGAGAGTTGAGGTGCACATTTAATTCTGCCGTGATTTGGGCAGCCGTGGTTTTATGTTTTTTGGATACAGTCCGGGTTAGCACCCGAACATCCCTTTCAGACAGCTTCCTCTTACGTCCAGTTAATCCTGTTGGATGTGGTTTGTCCTTCTTGGTGGTATGCTGACATTACCCTGGATACCGTGGCTCTTGATACATCACAAAGACTTGCAAGACGTGCACCAACAATTTGTCCTCTTTTGAACTCTGGTATGTCACCCATAATGTTGTGTGCATTGCAATATTTTGAGCAAAACTGTGCTCTTACCCTGCTAATTGAACCTTCACACTCTGCTCTTACTGGTGCAATGTGCAATTAATGAAGATTGGCCACCAGGCTGGTCCAATTTAGCCATAAAACCTCCCACACTAAAATGACAGGTGTTTCAGTTTCATTGTCCAACCCCTGTATATACTGTATATACAAATATTGCTCCCATACAGAGATGTACAATAACAGAGTCACCTCTCCTCTCTGTTTCAGAGTGGCAAAGCTGGGAGCTTCCTGTCTCCCGCTGCTTTTATTGTTAAGGATCCAGAGCAGGAGAAGAAGTTTAATTTCTCCTTGCATGAGTCTCTGAGGATTGCCAGCAGCCAGCCTCTCTTAGAGGTACTCACTCATTTTTCCTTTGACTGAGAGGTTGACAGTGTGCCATTAACAGTATTTCCACTGACAGACAGCAAGGGGGTGGTGTATAATGTTTCGTGATGAGAAACCATAAATGTTTGACTCATCCTCAGCCTAAATCTGGTTTGATATTTGCCTTTGAGCACAGCTGAGCCTTTTCATTGTTTGCAATGTTCAAATCTTTGAAATGGAAGACTGTTGTTGCATTGTTTATCATCATACTGTGGGGTGGGGGGTAATTTGATATTTGCTAAATATATTAAATATACAGAGTGGTGGTTAAATAGCAGAGCGGGAAATTTACACTGATTATGTTGCATGTATTATATCTCTAGGCTTGCACTGTTTTATTAAAGCTGTAAAGGGATACCTTGTTGCAACATAATAACAGCTAAAATTAGACATATAATATCAAATTCCAATCCCAGGAGGCTTTTACTAAGAGATTGAATAGAAACAGATCTCTTCATCCATCCATTTTCTTCCATGTATCTTATTCAGGATTGTGGTGGGGCTTTAGTCTATGCCAGCTGTCATGGAACAAGAAGAAAATAAGCCATTTGAAATATTCCAAATAAAAACAGAGCAAAATGCTGTGCCTTCTTTCTGTCTCTCAGGGGTATGAGGTCCATGTTACAAAGTCGGTTAAACCAGAGCCAGTTCATATGAAAGACATCATTTCCTCCAGTGGAGCTACTTTTCTACCAAAGATGCCCTCTTCTAATAAGGTGCCAGTTAAACTTAGAGCCCTTCTCCTGCCTAACATTATATTAAATTGTGTTTCTCAATCTTTACATTATGATCTTTATAACTTAAATTATAATTATTTTATTTTCTGTCACCTCCCTCCCTCCCTCTCTGTGTGTCTCTTAGCCTCACACTGTAGTGATTTCCTGCGAGGAGGACTGGCCTCTGTGTCGCCCGGCTCTGTCTGCGTCTCTCCCTGTCGTCACTGCTGAGTTCATCCTCACAGGGATCCTGCAGCAGGAACTTGATTTTCAGTCTCATACACTCTCTCCCTCCACAGCTAATGTGCAACCTACAGGGGGCAGAGGAAGGGGCAGGAGGAAGACTTAGTACCACCGGGGTATGCTGTAAAAGCCTGCAAAAAAAAGGTGACTGTGGTTGTGTGAAATCTGCAGCTGTGGGGTCCGTCCATCATTTGTGGAGTCACGTTAAAACTGTAGACCGGTAAAACACCTATGAGTTAGTTGTTCGACTGTGTGAAAGACTGTATTGAATGTATTGTTGATTGTCCACTCTTGTAATTGATGCATTGTGTACGGACGCCATCAGTACTGGAAGAATGTGCACTATTTTACCGTCTGTCATCAAATATTTAAAAGGTAATTTTACAACTTTCCAAGAGAATGATATGAGAAACAAAAACAATGGGAACTTAATAAGCAGATAGGATGGTGAAAACTTGTTTCTAACCTTGATTTACTCTTGGTGCAGTCTTTTCTTTTGCCTTGTACACATGAAAACAGTGTAAATGTTAAAGCTACCGCTCGTCTGCTCCAAACCCCCCCTTTTTAATATACAGAACCAAGCAGAGCGGGAAATTAACACCACTAAACTGCTGGTACTCTCCATGTGTGCTAACTGCTTCAGGTCAATCAGCCTGTTTGGCAGGTAACCAACCTTGAAGGGGGTGTTTGTATAAATCATGTTGGATGGGAGAATAGAGGTGATGATGGGGTCTGTTATGAAATCCAAAAGCCTTGTGGTCAGTAGAGTAAAAAAGCTTGTTTCCTGCCTTTGTAAGAAGTATATAGTGCTTTTTTAAGTGGAGATGATCATGATGCTACCCATGTTTCTTTTTTCCTATCTCCATTAACCACTGCCATCTACTCCATTAAGGGCTTATCTCATCCTGTTTCTGCAGAGAGCATAAGCATGCTGCTCCTGCATCAACATTTTATGGCATTTGTTCTCACCGTCAATGTCTGCTCACTTTATATGTACATGTGCTTGTTTTTGTAAAGACTACATAAAGCTCATTTCTGTCCTGACCCTGTCACTGGGTGTTTTAAAAATGGACTCATTAGATTGTCACTTTTGGAACTGTTAACTTTCTAATGCCTTAACTTGAAACTTGTATTTGTATCAAACAATGGTATTTGTCTGCATTATCAATGAAAACATTAAGTATTGTCCAGCTGTAAATGCACTGAGTTGTGTTTAACTTTGACAGACTGCAGTTTCTAAGTCTAAAAATGGATTTCAAGTTCAGCCTTTTTGTTTTTCAAGAGATTTGATTACAATTTTAGACTGTAGTGAATAGGTCAGCATTTTCAACACATTTGCACCTTCAGGGCTTTCAAGACTAGGCCTTGTTTAAGGAAGAGGTTGGCAAAGAAAAAATGGGACAGAGAGATGAAAGTAGACATGAGTACTGGGAGGACAGATGTGTGACAAAGTAAAGGCTTACAGTGAGTTGTATGTGAGGCTGGACTCTAAAGGAGAAAAAGACTTGCATCGATTAAGTAGTTGGAGAGATTAAGCTGGGAAAGGATGTGCAGCAGGTTAGGGTGATTAAGGATAGTGTTAAGAAAATGGAAGGAGAACTTCAACAGAAGAGGAGGGATGAAGGAAAGGTAGTGAATCAGGAAGTTCAGAGGATTAACCAATGAAGAGGGTGAAGAATGGAAACACAGTTGGTCCAGATGATATATCTAGGAGAGAGAGAAGTGGACCTTTTGACCACATTGTGGAACCCAATTTTGGAGTGAGAACATGTCTGAGGAATGGAGAAGAAGTGTACTGGTCCTAATTTTCAAGAACAAGTGTGATGTGCATACCTGTAGTAACAACAGAGGGAAGAAGCTGGTGAGCGATACCGCGAAGATATGAGAAATAGTTGTTGAAGCTAGGTTAGGAAGAAAGGTGGTGATCAGTGTGCAGCAGTTTTGCTTCATGCTGGGAAAGAGCACTACAGATGCTACAGTTTGCTTTGAGAGTGTTGATGGAGATGTATAGAGAAGGTCAGAAGGAACTGCACTGTTTTTTTGTGGATCTAGAGAAAACGATAGGGTGCCAAGAGAGGAACTGTGGTACTGTATGAGAAAGTTAGGAGTAGGTATAGAAGTATGTGAGCATCAGTGCAGGGCATGTATGAAGACAATGAGACAGTGACAAAAATGTGTGGTAGGAGTGGCAAACGGGCTCAAAGTGGGGGTGTGATTAAATCGGGTTGGCTCTGATCCCCCTTTCTGTTTGAAGTGGCAATAGACAGGCTGATAGATGAGGTCAGGCAGGAGTCTTCGTGGACTATGATGTTTGCAGATGACATTGTGATCTGTAGTGAAAGTCCGGAGCACATGGAAGAGAGCCTGGAGGGGTGGAGGTATGCACTGGAGAGGAGAGGAATGAAAGCCAGGTGAAGCAAGATTGAATACATGTGTGTGAATGAGAGAGTAACAGGTGGAAGGTGAACATGCAAGAAATAGTAGTGAAGATGGATGAGCTGAAATACCTGGAGTCAAGCATCCAACAAGAGCAGTTAATGGCTGAAAATAAATAAATAAAAATTTATGAAAAGATGGACAAAATGACTGCAGTTGAAAATAATAATATGTAACAGAGTAAATATTTCTAATTAAAGAAAGAAAAAATCAGAACTTAAAATGGCTTACTAGAGGTAGTACTAATATTAATATATTAGTATTAATGACATTAAAATGGCAGCGTGTAATGAACAGTGCTGTGCAATAAAGCAAAAAAAAACGGACAATAAAGAGCTTCGTGCTTTATCAGCATCCTCTGGTATTACCTGGCTAATATCTCGTTAAATAGCCCCCTCCATCGCTGTCAGATGACCATAGGTGTCTCGGGTGTCCGGTGTTTCCCGACACGAGTCGAGTGGCTCCGAGAGCGAGCAGAGCCCGACATATTCTGAACATCTTCCAAATGTTGAGCCCGAGTCGTGAAGTGCTGCTCTTGAGGGGGGCGAGGTTGAAAGGCAGGGAGACGACGAGGTAGAAAACAGGCGACATCCACACAGATTTTAACCTCTGAAGGCATCCCGACATCTGCGCCGTGAAAACACCGCAGCTCCAGCCGGCCAGTTAAAGGTAGGTGAGCCGCAGAGCGCCGTTTTTCTTCACTTAAATGTGTGGATATGTGATTTAAATGTGGCTGGAGCGCGACGGGTTAAATTCTGCAGTTTTTTTGCTTGCTGCGCTCCTCGGCTATCCCGGCTCTGAGGTGACTGATAAGACTTTGAGCTGCGAGGTTTATCACCAGCTACACGCTTTGCTGTGCGCGAGGAAAGGTGTGAAAATGTTACCTGTTAAACGGTCGCAATGTGGAGCTCAGGGCTTACTTGATATTTTTAAATTTTTTAAATTAAAATTCACCAAAATATCAGAAATGTCAATTGTTGATGCGAAATATTTTTATTTTTAGCAACATGTGGGCTCATCTAAGCCGGTTAAATACCTCAAATACTGAAAATGTAATAATTACTAATAATATAATTATTATAGGGAAATTATATATTTATTTATTTTATATTCTTATCACACTAGTGGTGTGGTCCATTGGGTAACATGTTCTGTTAAGACATGATTCATGATTTAGAGCATGATTTACAGCATAATTTCTGAGAAGAAGCTTTGGCCTAAAGGCTGTCTCTGCCTTGCTTCTCCCTGCAGTATCCTCCTCATAGACTGGCCAGAGCGGCATGGCATGAAGGCCCTAAACAACACATTGAGTCTGTTTTTGTTTTTTAAATCATAGCACAGTTATTTCATCTTTACAATAAATAAATCTCACATCTTTTCTTTCATCATCTCCCAGTGTGTCAGTACTGCACATAGCTCCACGAGCCCCCTCCTCCTTCCCACTCCTCCCTCATGTCCATTGATTTTAATGAATCTGACAGGTGCAAGCAATATGGTGGAAACCTGTCTCATCCTTTAGTTCACTGCAGCGAGCTTTGTAAGAAAATAGGTTGTCAGCTGCTACAGGGTTCCCCAACAAGATAAACTTCCAAAAATGATACATTCTGGTTTTGTCTGGACGAGACAGTCTAGTTTGTTCAGTTTCTTTTTAAGCAGGAGGAGTGCTGCAATGGTGTTTCACATTCTTGATGCAATTAAATGCACCGTTTTCATCCACTTTCACTTGTGTCTTTTGATGCAACAACACTTTCGTTTTTCTTTTTTTGATGCCTCATGATTTATAAATGCCAACCTCCCTGCGAACAGGGTGCAGTACATGCATCTGTGTAAATGTGTTTGAGCTCACTTCTAGGAAAAGGGGGGTGTGACCCCCATGTACACCGTGTTGTTTGTGCAAAGAAAACGAATTAGGTGACAATAAAGAAGAAATGATGGCAGTTAAAGACAGAGTTTGCTTTGTAGTTGGCCCACATCTGCAGTCATTCAAGGCATTTCCTCCTCTTTAAAGGCCATGGACAAAGACTTGACTGTGTCTCCAGTAAGCAGGGAGTTTGGAGTTTGAAGGAACAAGCATAGGCTTTGATTTCAGAGTAGGATGCAGTGGCTTGGATTATATAAGATGAGGAGGAGGAGAGGATAAAAGAGACGTGATAAGAGAGAAAGAGATCCAGAGAAAAACTCAGAGAAAGTGGCAAATGAGACAGATGCCCTGAGACAGTAAGCATGGGATTTGGATTGAGAAAAGTCATATTGAGAACACAAATCGTAGTGGAGAGTCACTGAGAGATGATACCAAGCTGTCAAACACAAGCACAGAAAATTAAAGAAGGCAACTGAAGAGGACAGGGTGACTTGAACAGTAGTATGGTGGTAGAATGTAATATTTGTAGATTTAAGAATGGTGACAGAATTGAGAAAACAGAAGAAAAAATAGAAGGAGACTACATAGACAAACCAGTGAGGTGGAATGAAGAGTGAATGAAGCTTAGGGAAGGGAGAGAAAGTCAGGAAAGGGTGGCAGATGGCATGTTGGTCTGTGCCTATGTTGGCATCCCAACGGGCAGTGTATAAGTAAGCTTATATTATAGCTTATTGCCTGTGTTTTCATGTGCATGCATGTTCATGCTCAGCGAAGCAGGCCTTGTCTTCTTGTGTTTGTCTTCAAATGCTAAAAAAAAAGAAAAAGAGGGAGATTTTGATTTTTTGGTTCACATATTCCTGCATAGAAACACCAGATTGTCTGTGGCGACTCCATGAGGCCAACTGCTGTGGCAAACAGATGGACAACGGCTCCCCTTTCGTTTTCTTTACAGCCAACCAATCCTCCATCTCAGATTGTTGCGTTAATTAAATGCTGACTTCTTCAAGGGTCATCAGTCTGTTTTTTTAGTTAGATGTTACAATCAGAGCATGATGTAGCAGCTGAGAAGAAGAGATGAAGAAAAACATCGAGAAATTATGTGACCTTTTGCTTATGTATTCAGGCTTTAATAAAGTTCTTTATCTTGGGGTGCCAGCCATGTCGCTCTCCTGACTAGTAGGATTTTACTTTTGACAGTAAAAACACCCTAAACATGAACTGGCTGGGGCCTTTCTGGAGTGGAGCGGAGTTTGCTTGTTCTCCCCATGTCTGTGCAGGTTTGTTTCAGGTACTCTGGCTTCCTCCCACAGTTCAAAGATGTGCAATTATTGAGGTTAGGTTAGGTGGTGATTCTAAATTGTCCATAGGTGTGAATGTGTCTGTGAATGGTTGTCTGTGTGTCTCTCTGTGTTAGCCCTGCAACTGACTGGCGACCTGTCCCTAGCCTTCGTCCTATGGCAGTTGAGATAGGCTCCAGCTCCAAATAGTTTAAATGACCAGCAGGGGGGGGGGGATTGTGTGCGCTCATGAAGCCTCACGAAATGAACCTTTATTTTAACCAGCTGGATGGAAAGCTTCAAGGCTTTGTTAGGCTTCATCTGGCCATCACTACTAAAGAGTATGCCTGTTAGGCCGAGATATGCTTTGGAATGTCTGCTTACTTAGCGGCGTTTTCATAGTGAGTCCTGGCCCATAAGAAAAGGAGTAAAAGGGCTGAACACTTATTGAAATGCGTGGAATCCAACTGACTGGCACCAAGCAGGGCGTGGAGGCAATCTCAGTGGAAAAAATACAAGCACATGCAGGGTATGCATAACAGTGGGCCATCCAGCTTCCACGACAAATATAGGGACTGCTGTTATAAAATTACAGTGAAACTTCAGTTTTAAAGATGACTGGATATCACATATTTATTTGCCAAGAGACAGTGTTCTGTGTGACGCAGGTTTGTTCCATATTTTGTTTCAGATACAATGAAATCAGTGGGCTTTTAGGCTTTCTGCCCAGAGTGCTGTGTGAGAATGTGGCAGACACAGTGCAGAGGGTTGTGTGAGGCCTTCTGGGAAACAGCAGTTCTGGTTGTCAGATTATTACACTGCGAAATGTTAATTATTGTCATTAAATAATAAGGAACAACGAGGGCCTCTTTGGCATTGGTGTTTTGTTTTTTATAAAAATCTTTTTACATGTGTACTGAAAATACACACTCAGCCTTTTACAGTGTGAAGATGGCTGCATGCTTCATAGCTTCCAGCAGGAATAGGATGTCTGATGACGTCTGCTGTGTTACAAAGCGACACTTTAATCCTTACTGCATGTTTATTAGCTGCTGCTAAGTGTGACTGTGAGCACTGCAGGTGTTCCCTCCCTGAGCCCCCTCCTGGGCTTTGTAAATGAAACTGCAGCAAAATCTCTTTTGCACTCTCTTGATGTGCTGCCTCTATGTAGTAGAAGGCAGCTCACATCATAATAATCCCTTCTGTGTTTCAACTGAATTCTTCCACAACAGAGAACTTTTTTTTTTCTCCTTTGGAAAAACTACCTTTATTCTATGATCATATTCAAACATGTAATTAATAAGCAGCTCTTGACATTGACATCTACAGGGTGGCTGTAGCTCAGGAGCGAGAGCAGATCCTCTATTAATAGGTTGGTGGTTGAGTCCCTGGCTGCTCAGTCCAAAATATCCTTGGGCAAGATACTGAACCTCAAATTGCTCTCTGATGCATTCATCAGAGTGTGAATGTTAAACAGTTTTCAGCATAGAAAAAAAAATGGGTGAATGAGGCATGTTGTATAAAGTGCTTTGAGTGCTTCTGTGGACAAATGGAATGTAAGAACTGCAGGCTTCTTGAAGGACATTCAAAGCTCTTCTTTGGGTGTTGGCTGCCTTTGTTCTATTTTCTGTCAAGATGATCCCACACTGCTTCAGTAATATTGAGGTCCAGGCTCTACTGAGGTCATTCCATGACTGAGAGTTTTCCACTGTGTGTTTTCAATCCAGGTGTGTTTTTACTGCATTGGCAGTATGTTTGGGATCATTCTTTATTCAAAAATGAAGCTGTTTCATTGATTCAACTAAAGAAATGGGAACAAATTGTGTGTTTTTTTGCGACAGGCTGCCCGTAATGTCTGAAAACACAATTTAAAATCATTTCTTTGCTAAGTTTTCTGTTATATGCAGGCACAACATTGGTTCATCCCTTGTGTTAAGGGCTTTTTTTTATGCTTGAAGGATTCATAGGGCAGCGTTAAGTGGCTTAACTAAAAGCATTCCTCTGAAAATGGTCAGATACAAAAACTGGACTGAAAATGAGCGAAGAATCAGCCAAGAAAGACTGGCTAATATGAAGAAATGAAGAGTGGGTCAAGACTTTTGCACAGAACTCTATGCTATTGTGTTCTATTATGTCAACAATAGTTGCATCACAAGCTTATTTCATGTCCAATGTCCAATCTTAACCTCAAGGAAATGACAGATAAATGTAATTTGCAGGGACTGCAAAATTCTCTGCAGACAGTCTCCCCATGGAGGGATTTTTGGAATTATTCTAGTCTAATCTAAGTCTTTTACCTGTACTGAATACAACAATGAAAATAAAGAAAATTTCAGCCTCAGAGGTATAGCCTACAGGTTTAAAAGATACTCTTTTATATAAATAATTGAACAAATTATTATGAGGTCAAAGATGTACATGTTTCCATTTTTAATGGTCTTTTTCCATATAAAGATAATTTGCACTGTCAAACTGTGGTAACTGCAGGTGTTTGCTCCTGGTCTCTTCCTGGGCTTTTCAACACCATAGGATGGTTATTTTTGCTCCAGACCCTTGATGTGTTTCTTCTGATGTTTGTGTATGAAAGCGAGACATTCAGATGGTCAATACCTACGCAGCGTTGCTGTAAATTCTTCTCAGAAACTTTCACAGGGTCTTATGAAAATTATCTTTGTCCTTTTGATTTTCTAGATTTTAGATTTCCTATTTGAGGCACTTATTTTTAAGCAAATCTGTGAAACAAAAGAATACCCATTAGGGTAACATTCAAATTCATCCTTGCAAAAAAAACCCAAAACAAACAAACAACAACAACAAAAAAAAACCTCACATCTATCTTGAATCTTTATGAAGGGAGGTTTATAATGCATAATTTGTTTGTTTTGCATATTACAAGAGGAATATTATAAATAATTATTTCCATTAAATTAGGAGCAATGATTAATGTTGAGGGATCTGAATCAAAGATATGGGCCCGGAGCATTTTTATTTCTGCAATCAGCATTCAAACTAGTGAACACAGTCACTTTATTCCAGAGCGTAATGGGTTTTCAAGATATCCAGGTCATTTTGTCTAAATATGTCTAAATATAAACAACACACAAATATGAAGAAACTGAACTACTTTCATTTTTTTTTTAATCTTGACTTTATCTGAACATAATTTTTCTTCACTTTTCTTTCTAGCTAAAGAATCTGCTATCATGTGGACAGTCAGAGGAATCGCACTCAGCCTTCTGATTACCACAGGTAAGGCAATACTGTTGCATCCAGGAGTTACCAACCAATGTCAGTTGACAGATTTTTTTATTTTTGATAATAATATAATTAGATGCTGTATTACTAAATTGTATGATAGAAAATGACTCAGAAAATTGTACTAAAGTTTACCTGATGAAATGAGTGCATCAGTATAACTTTAATTTTCTTTGATTTTTGTTTACAGCTCTTTCTGCCCCCTTAAAAGGTAAAACTTGTGTGTATAAGAAATTATTTTGACATATAAATTATGATCTTTATTTGCCCACTGATGTTTGTTTGTTTGCAATCCAGCTGATGAGGAATCTATTACTTTATTCCATGGAGAGGATTTCCACATCCTGCTACCCTCCCAGAAGGTGGAGGTCCTATTTCAGAACAGGTCTACTCCTCGGTCGAAGGATGTGCACCTGATGAGGGATGGCAAAGTGGTTCACAGTCGGCCCAAACTCGACCGCTCCAACACCCACCTCCTTATAGAGGCTGTGGGTGAGGGAGATGAGGGCTTGTACATCGTGAAGAATCTTGAGAAGCGAGACGATGTCAGACGCATGTCGCTTATAGTCCGAGGTACAGAATAACAAGACACATTAGAAATGGTAACAGTACATAGGATTGGCGATGAAGGATAATTTCACCTGACATGGTACCCTTGCACACATACAAGTGGAATTTCAGCTTAAAATTTTGATTCAGAATCTGCTGTAAAACTCAAGTTCCTAAAAATCAAAACAGTGTTAGCAGCAGTTACATTTGAACTCATCTATGATATTTAATTAACATGTTCATTAAAAACACACAATTAACCTTAACTTTAATTGTATTTTTACTGTTAATACAACTGTAAATTATACTTTTAATGCTTTCCAGGCTAGCAATAACAACGTAATTAACTAGCCAAGCCTTTTTTATTTAAACAAAAAGTGACTTTATGTTTTCCTTTAATCAAAACCTTCTTCAACCCTGACAGTCATGAATGAGGCTGAAACAAGCTGCTATTTTCATTATATGTCAGTCTGCTGCTTATTTTTCTAATTAATTGATTTCAAAAAATTGAGACCATACAATGTTGGAAAATTAGTTTCAGTTTTCTGTCAGTGATGTTTTTCTCTGACCAGTGGTTCCAAATGAATATATTTATTGTTTATTTTGAAAAACTAAAAAATGTGTAAAAATGTATCCATAAGAAGCTGGAATCTGTGGCTTTAGGGTATGTGAAAATTTAAATTAAATAACAATTTTAGGTTATCATAATTGTTTCCAAATAATTGTCCCTCAATTGTCTCAATTAAAAACCTAACTACTTCTCTTCAGGTCTTAAACAGGAATCTGTGCAGTCCTGTGAAAATCTAAGTATACATACATACTGTTTCCACAGGAATTAAGAAGCTAAGTAGCAGGCAGGAACTGCTACTCAAATGCATTTGATTAACTGATCATCAGTAAATGTGAGCACATCTATAAAAAAAAATCTATAAAATCACAAGTTTGGCAGTTTGTAGGTCTGGAGCATTCAGGAATGTGTTAACACACTGCCAAAGATGAAAGACATCAGCAATGATCTGAGAGAAGCAATTGTTGCTGCTTATTAATCTGGGAAGGGCTATAAGGTCAGTTTATTCACAAGTGGAAAAAAATCAAAACACATGCTACTCTTCCCAGGAGTGGATGTCCCAGCAAATTCACTCCAAGGTCAAACCATGCAGTGCTCACATTGCAAAAAACCCAAGAACTTCATCTCAGACATCAGTTAGCATGTCAAATGTTAAAGGTCATGACAGCACAATTAGAAAATGACTGAACAAGTCTGGCTTGTTTGGAATGGTTGCCAGGATAAAGTTTCTTCTCTCTAAAAACATGGCAGCACAGCTTTGGTTTGCAAGGTCACATGTGAACAAACCACAAGACTTCGGGAACAATGTCCTTTGGACAGATGAGACCAAAGTGGAGATGTTTGCCCTTAATGCACAAAACCAATTACAACATATCAACACAAACACTTCACACCAACTGTGAAGCACATTGGTGGAGGGGTGATGATTTGGGCTTATTTTGGTGTCACAGGACGTGAACACATTGCAATCACTGAGTCAACCATGAACTCCTCTGTATACCCAAGTATTCTAGAGTCAAATGTGAGGACATCTGTCTGACAGCAAAAGCTTGGCCCAAATTGGGTCCTGAAACAGGACAATGATCCCAAGCACAACAGCAACTCTACAGCAGAATGGTTGAAAAAGAAAAGAATCAAGATGCTGCAATGGCCCACTAAAAGTCCAGATCTCAACCTGACTGTAATGCTGTGGTGGGACTGTTAAGAGAGCTGTGCATGAACGAATGCTGACAAACCTCAATAAACCAAATGTTTTAAAGAAGGGTGGGCCAGAATTCCTCCACCATGATATGATGGACTGATAAAGTTGTACAGAAAACTTTAATTACTTTAAGTTATTTCTATTAAACTACTGAATCGTGGGGTTTACTAAGCTTTTCACAGGTCTGAAAAGAGGAGCAAGCATAGACTTGCTTCTTATCTCCACTGAATACTGTCTCAGAGTGATGCTGAAAAGCTAATTCATGCATTTATTACTTCTAGGCTAGACTATTGTAATTCATTATCAGGCTGTCCTAAAAGCTCCATGAAAAGCCTTCAGCTGATACAAAATGCTGCAGCTAGAGTACTGACAGGGACTAGAAAGAGAGAGCATATTTCTCCCACATTGGCTTCTCTTCGTTGGCTCCCTGTTAAATCCAGAATAGAATTTAAAATAATCAGGCCTCACCTTATCTTAAATACCTCATATGTACTGTAATCAGGCCTCACCTTATCTAGAGCACCTCATAGTACTGCATCACCCCAATAGAGCTTACTTCACTCTCTCCCATTCTACTCTTGAGAGTAGAATGGGAGGCAGAGCCTTCAGCTTTCAGGCCGCTCTTCTGTGGAACCAGCTCCCAATTTTGATTCGGGAGACAGACACCCTCTCTAATTTTAAGATTAGGCTTAAAACTGTTCTTTTTGATAAAGTTTATAGTTAGGGCTGGATCAGGAGACCCTGAACCACCCCTTAGTTATGCTGCAATAGGCCTAAGCTGCTGGGGGGTTTCTATGATGCACTGAGTGTTCCTTGTTATTCACCTCTGCATTCTGGTTATACACAACTCTGCATTTAATCATTAGTTATTATTAATCTCTGGTTCTCTTCCACAGTGTGTCTTTTGTCCCCTCAGCCTCAACCGGTCATGGCAGATGACTGCTCCTCCCTGAGCCTGGTTCTGCCGGAGGTTTCTTCCTGTTAAAAGGGAGTTTTTCCTTCCCACTGTTGCCAAGTGCTTGCTCATAGGGGGTTGTTTTGACTGTTGGGTTTTCTCTGTAATTATTGTAGGGTCTTTACCTTACAATATAAAGTGCCTTGAGGTGACTGTTGTGATTTGGTGCTATATAAATAAAATTGAATTGAACTGAATTGAATTGAACTTTAAATAGAGAAACGTACTTATTATACTATAAGATACTTATTATTATTGTGAATACTTATGTTTTCAATGATAGTGTGATCTCACTCCAATAATAATTCTCAAAAATATTCAGTAAAGATCTGAATACTTCCTTCACCAGTAGATGCCATGCAGTGGTGAAGGAAGTATAATTCCCTTGCATGTTCTCTGGAGTCAGAATCATCATATTGTCATTTCACTCACTTAAACCACACAGTCAACAGCAAATTAAACATCCCATTTACACATCCTGTTTGTCCTGTGAGTGTTACAAGTTGCAGCAATGTTGACTCTGTGCTCTGAGTGGCAAATCAGAAGCGATTATACACACACAGAAATGTGAAAGAAGGAGGGAGCGATTTCAGACACGGAGGAGGAGTGGTGGGCTCAAACCCAATATGCATAAAGGTGGTTGTTGCACCACAGTATGTACCATATGGAGGGAGTAAATGTGTTGTCAGATGATGAAGAGGTGTGTGTGTTTGTGTGCAGAGTGTGTAAGCAAGCTGGAGCTGCCAGGCAGTAATTATTCAGCTCTTTAACCACTAACCCACTCTTCTCTTCTTCCATGCCTGCTGGTGTCCTGTCTTTATCTTGTCTTTACTGTTTTTCCCTCTATTTGGTTTGTATTGCTACCCTTTCATTCCTGTTATTCTGATATTTTGGGGTCTTTTGTCCTCTTTTTGCAGCATCTTTCAAGTCATTTTCTCTTCCTCTTCCTTCATCATTTCTTCACCTTTTACTATCCTTTCTCAAATAAACTCTCAATCTTCTTATGCTCCTCAATAAAAAAATTTAAGGCAATTTCCTGTACACTCCACTTAAATGTGTTGCTTCCATTTAATTAAGTGTTTATCTCTGTTTTTATGCTCTAGATTGCACCGTTGAGCAGATGGTCAAATATGGAGACAAGTTCAATATTCATATGACTGGGGTGGCTGATCCAATCACCCTTGAATATAGATCCAGTGCCATAGAGGCCAACCAGACAGCTAAGTAGGTGATATTTTAACCCAAGAAAATCTGGAATGGCTTTTTCCAACATCGATGTACATTCAAGCTCCTCTTTGACTTTGCTTCCTGCAGGCCAGGTTCAGTGATACTGACTGCTACAGGGACATCACCAGAGCTCTATCAGGGTCGTGTCAGCGCCAGTGATCGTGTTGTCACCCTGAGTGGTGTTACAGGTGCAGATGAGGGTAGCTACACTGTCAGGGATAACAAAGGTCATATTCATCGGAAAGTCTGTCTCAATGTCAGAGGTGAGAGCACAAATGAAGACGCACCATGTGTGTTTTGTTCTCCCATGCTTGACTTGTTTTAAATAAGCTTCTTACCGGATGTTGTTTTTTTCTCTTCTAGTTTTTGCACTGCCATAATGGCTTTTTAAAGATGGAAACATTAATGGGCTCCTGCGGGCTAGTGCATTTCAGATGGTCCATGAAACTGTAAACAGACCTGTGATGTATTTATCGAATGTCCTCCCTTCTTCCCTGTCTCTTTGTGTCTCAGAGCACAAAGAGTTTGTGAAATTGCAGCATGGTAAACAACTGAAGATAAACCTGATACTCAACAGCTCCTTGGTCCACCTCTACTACAGCCCTGAGAAAGACTCCACACAACACCTGCTGTTGGACAACGGAGAATTTACACCTGTAATTAGAGCCTCCTTTCCCTTTATAGTGCAGCCTCTGCTGTGATTGTTTCATTTTTGTATGTTACAGCAGAGATTTTCCTTATTTTCTGCTTTTCCTATATTTTCTTTTTTTATTATCTGTCATATACTGTTATAATGGTGGATGTTGATGTTAAACATGGTCAGTTTTTCAAATAATGAGGTCAGCATGTGTAATTTCTATGAGCCAGAATTCAGACCACCCTAAATTTTAGATTATTTTTTTTCTCATTCTTGGCATAGTATGATGTCAGAGAGAGGTGATATCCTTTTATGGTCTCAGAGACATAGCAACCTTAACCACCTGTATTTAAACCATTTGTTGTAAGGGAAGCTCCTGGGGCACCGTTTTTGCACTGCTGTTAATGCCTGAGTAGGTTTGAAACTCTGCAATTACTGAGTCAGCAGAGCATTGGTGACTTTAAAGCACTGTATGCTCCAGCCTATTTATCTGTTTTCATCTCATTATCCGTAATCTGCTGAATAACTGCAGCTTTCTTAAGTGCTTTGCTGAATCTCAGGCTGTTTTGTAGCTGATAAATGCTTCTAATGGACATTTAAAGTACTTTTTGTGTATGTTGCTTGTGTTACTTAAGAGCTAAAGCCTTGCATCCGTCAGTATGTAGAATCTGTATTGCTGTCTTATCAGTCATTCATGTTAGATATTTGTTGCTCTAAATGGGATTTATGTTTTTGATGCCAAGTGTAAAAATGTCTGTGTATTCATTCTAGGCTCAAACAGAGCTGGGTTTTGAGAACCGTCTGTCTCTGGAGGGTTTACTGGTCATTCTTAATGATATCAAGGGTGGAGATGAAGGCCTGTTCACAGTTAAGGACCTAAAGAATTTCACTGTGTCTACCGTCCACCTGGAAATAAAACGTAAGCAAGGAATGGGGTAAACACAATCTGGTTGAAAAGTGAGGGCTAATAGACTAGATTATAATGCTGTGTATGCTGGTAAAGGGTAGTGGGGTCATTCCATATAAAATTAACTGGATCTGAAAAAGTCCCACCTGAACCCTACAAAGTCAGTGGATTTTTTTTTAACTCAGGCAAAATATATATTCATCCAGTGAATGTTTTCCAAGTTACAGGCCCTTGAAGTACATAGGGGTGAGTCAAAATTTGGTGCTTTTTAATTTGCCTTATTTTTCCATCATTTTTAATCCCTGAAAGTTAATATTTCTTATTTTGACTACATGTTAGAAGATTGTGCATGTCTTTGGGTGTGCGTGTTAAGTTAACTGGTGATTCTAAAGTGATCATAGTGTGAAAATGAATTTCACTACATCACTGAGAGGTAACCCTCCTACTTCTGTCCCCTCCTTTTTCCTACTCTGTGTCCTTGCAGCCTACAGGCTGGAGACGCTGTATGTGGCCATTATTGCCCTGTTGGGGCTGCTGGCTTTCCTTCTGCTGGTCTGCCTGCTGTCCTGTCTGATCAAAGTGAAGAAAAGGGCCAAGAGGGCTGCTGCCCTGGAGAAGATTGCCCAAAATGCTGGAAAAGAGGATGAGGGAGAGGCCTTCAGACAGGTCAGAGAAAAAAAAATGCTACTGAAAAAAATACACTATAATGACAAGTGTTGTTCTGTGTATGTCTTCACAGGTGGTCAAGAACATCACCAAACTCAGCGAGGAATCCAAGCATTCCCAGGCTGACACCACAGAGAAGTCACAGAGCACTGAGGTGGATATTAAAGTAAGGAAATGTGTTATTTCTCACTTAAAACTGAGTCACTGAGGTTCTAATAATGTCTCAATTCTTATGCTGTTCTAAGGGTTTACAGAGTGTCGCAGCTTATTCAGAACGCTGCTGCTAGAGTCCTCACTAAGATCGAGAAAGTGGAGCACATCAGTCCAGGTCTCAGATTTTTGCAGTGGCTTCCTATCTGACAAAGAATGGATTTTATACTATCACTATGGTTTATAAAGGTTTGAATGATTCAGGGCCATAATACTTTTCTGATCTGCTGCTATGTTATGAGCCGTTCTGGCTCCTCAGGTCTTCTGGGACAGGTCAGTAGTCACAGCCAAACATGTTGACGCATCTCAAGCCATCTCTCAGAAAACCTGAGGAACTCTCAGTTTTTTTAAATCAAGGCTGAAAACATTTATTTGCCACTGCGTTTTACACCTTACCCTCCTTACATTACCCTCAGTTACATTTGTTAAAACCTTGCACTGCACCGTAGCTTTGCTGTGACATGTATTCTCCTGTTTTATTCAATTTTAGCTTGTTATTATCTTTCAGTTTATTTTATGGTTTTAAAAATGTTTGTATATGTGCCTTTTTATATCCCCTTATATATCTGTTACATTCTAGTGGCACTTTGAATCATCTTGTTTTTAATAGACACAAATATATTTGTTTGGCCTTGTCTTCCTGCACTCAGGGTCTGGAAGTTTCCTCTAAAGAAGTTGGAGTTGGTAATCTAGAGACCAGTGACTCCGGCGTTGGCTTTAACACTGCTCTCCCACTGGACACTGACACTGAGGCCCCCGATCAAATCCCTGACTCCGAGGCTGTAAGCATCTCTGTTGCTCCTGAAACCAAACCAAGTCCTCCATCTGCTGCTGAGTCCAAGCCAAGTGCTCCACCGGGTGTGGAAATTAAGCCCAGTCCTATATCTGAAACTAAAGTAACCCCGGCCCCTGAGACCAAAAAAATTCCTGATCAACCTGTGGAGGAAAAGTTGGATGTGCCCAAAGGAACAGATGCTAAACCTAGTCCAGCCCTGAGCCCAGAACCCAAGGCTGGTCTGAGTCCAGCTGATCAAAAACCCACACCCACCCCAAGTCCAGAGCCTAAACCAGCTGTTCCCAAAGCCACCACTCCAACACCTGAGAGTAAGACTGCCCTAACTCCCACACCTGAGCCCCCCAAGCCAACCACACCAGAACCTATTACCAACGGCACGCCCGAGCCAGGGCCGGATTCCAAACCGAGCCCAGATCATGCTGATATTATCAAAGGTTCAGCTCCAAAAGCAATCACTCCTAAAACCCCTGAAGTGGAGCTGAAAGCTAGCGGTGCCACATTGGAGGCCAGCAAAGATGGCCTGGAGGATTCAACTACTACCACCTGAGAAGTGCCCCTTCAAAAACACAAAGGAAGCCCCACAGATCTTCTCCACCACTCACCACTACCGCAGACAATCGAACACCCATTACCAAATAATGAGGAAATCACTGCAGCTGGGGCGAGGACCTCAATTTAACACGACTAATGCCTGAACACAGTATTACCTTGATAATCTCACTTATCTCTAACTAACACTTAAACCTTTGAGACTCTCTGGCTCAGAAACACTTCACATAACAAACGTGGCTTTTGATTGTTAAACATTTTAGTTGTACACACCTCGCAGCCTTGTTTTTTTTGTGCATTTTTAAAGTAAAACTGCCAGACTGCAATTTCAATCCTTTGCAGCATTTACAACTAAAATGTTTACTCCACATGAGGTCTTTTTCTAAAGTATCCAAATGGTTTACGACATTTCATTAAAACAACTCACTAGAATTGCTTATTTGATCTTAACTAACCAGTTTCCGATTTTGATGCTTGTTCCTCTAACAGCATGTGGATGAAGCAGATAAAAAGCATGCAAGTTTTCAGTGAGTATCATCTTAAGCTTCCTAAAATGTGTGATGGCATTGATATCATCAAAATGAAAACCCCTCTAGATTGCTCTGCTGGTGAACTTTTGTACATAGGTGAAATGTGGATTTTATTCACATGAGCCAGTCCTCTAGAAACATCTGCAGTGCGTTATTACATAGATTAATGTAATTTAAGCTGTGCACACGCACGCATGCACGTGCGCGCACACACACACACGCACAGGCATTTATACTAATAATACTAACCACTTTATTTATATAGTCTTTGAGATTGAGACTCCCAGTGGAAATTTCAGACGATTAAACTGTGTTTTGCGGGCTGATCCCTCAAGTCCAGATCATCCACTTTATTGCCTTTGATCTGGATTTCCCCATGGCTCCATAAAAAACCCAGTACTCTTACAATTTAATGGGAAATTCATGCCAGCTGAAACTTCAACCACTTAATGGGACCACCCTGTGCTCGCAGTATGAAATACAAAATCAAATTGCATGGTAAGTTCACATAGTTAGAACATGTTTCTTTGGCTCACTTTTTTCTCTGTTTTTTCATTCTTTCCGCTGCTGTTATCCCTCCCTTTTTCTTTTCCTTTGTTCACTCTTCTTTTTGTTTCTACCTCTATCACCTCCACCAAGGTGGCATTGCTTCGGCTGATTGATTAATTAAAAACGGTATGGAAAGATGTGTATGAAACTTTTTACAAGAGCTGGGTCTTGGTCCATCTTAGAAGTGATCAGCTTTTGGATTTAATCCAGATCTGAATTGAGGAATTTTTGGAAAGATTCTTCACAATTGCGAGATAGGCCAAATTTTAAATTTTGCCCCATTTTGTCACAAAAAAGAGACTAATTGGGAGATAATGATTCATGGTGTGGAGGAAATTTTAGCCTCCACACCATGAATATGCAGTCTTTCACCTCTTCCTTTCTTTATCCTCACACCTCTTTCTTCCTCTCCCTTGTTTTGCTTTCATTTGCATGCTGTCTTTTTCTAGCAACTTAAATACTTGGCCCTTTTTAAAAAAATTCTAACTAGACATTTCCTTCAAAGTATTGGATTTTGTTGACAGTGAGAGTGAGCTGTTCCCGTGTCTTTGACACTGTAAAATTTGGGAGAGGCTTCACAATATTTGTGCCTCGCATCTTCACCGGCACCAAAAACTCCTGCAGTATGAATCCTTCATCAGTTCCATAACCCTGTCTGTGCAAAGCTGACCTGAGTGAGTTTTTAGGTTTGACGATATCCAGTCAACACAATTTCAGTTGACACTCTTTTAGTACATATGATACAGAGGAGTATTTTGGATTGTCAAGAGAAGTACAACAAGTCTGGCATCAAAATTAAATCAAATTATCAGAGAAATGTAGGAAATCTAAAAGTAGATCCATGCACAATCAACTGTCCTTTCTTTATAGTTTTCCTTACTAATAAAGTTTTCTTATGAGTTAATATGTCAGCATCCAAAAAAGCCATAAAACAAGTTAGATGTCAGATTTGATACAAAGATCAACGCATAAATAAACTAAAATTACCAAAAACAAAAAAAAACTCAAGGTGCCTCAGCATTAGCTGGATTAACAGTATTGGTAAGTCAGATGTATTACAAAGGCATTTTAATGTAACGTGTACGATGCTGTATACGCCTTATTTCCAGCCTGGATCTGTGTAGGAACCACAACCCTATTTGGCAATACTAACAATGCTCTTCATATAAACATATACATACACATATATGTAGACACACACATGTAAAGCACAAACATGCACTCCAGCCTTGTAAATACTGCATGTGTATGAAAGCGTAACCCCCACAAGGCTGAATGTTTTTAATGTATAAACCAGCTGTCGTATCATGCTTAATAATAAAAAAGGAAATAATTTAAATTTCTCTCTCTCTCTCTCTCTCTCTCTCTCTCTCTCTCTCTCTCTCTATATATATATATATATATATATATATATATATATATATATATATATATATATATATATATATATATATATATAGACACATATTAATATTCACTAATGTCTTGAACTAATTTAACAACCAAATATTGTAAATTCCCATCAAGACTATATTAGCCCATTTTAGATCAATTATTATCTGCTGCTGTCAGCATACCATATCTCTCACAGTATTTACATGTTAATAATGTTTAACCAGTATCATATACAGCATTGACTGCAGCATGCCCACAACATGTTCTGCTTCTATTGTCCAAACATTGTGTCAGTGTGTGTGAATAGAGGAGTGGTGTTTTTAATGTCGCCATCGTTGTGTACATTTTAAAGTCCATATGCCTATGATGCACGTATCTGTAAGTGTGTGAGTGATTTATGAGTGAGTGTGTGCTGAATCTATGCACAGGCAGTTTGTACAGAAAGGAAATTATGTGTGCTTTTCCATTTATTGTGAGTAAAATATCCATGTGCCTGCTTCAATCGTCTTGCAGTGTGAATAGAAAAGAAAATGCTGTTTAAATCATGAGTGTGAATGTGCTGAAAGCCACAAAAATATTGTAAAAACGTATTGTAACTTTGAGATATTCAAGTGACTCTTTGTCTTTGTTTTAGTGCCTAAAATGTATATTGGATAGTTGGCCTGTATTCTGTCGTTAGCCACATCCTAATGGCACCTTTTTTCTTAATAAGTAGAATATTCACAGATGCAGAAGGCAGCTTGAACACCCGAATGGACAAAGAAACACTGCTGGCTGATCTAAGATGTATTAATGTGAAAAAAAATGTGTATGAATGTGTAAGTCAGCCATTCCCAAAGTCAAGAGTGCTGCTGCCCACTTAAAAACCAGAAAATCCCACGGGGCCCCCCTGGTTGTCCGATAGCGCCGGCTGGTGAAATTTTCCTGGCTAGAAGTCTGTCTTCAAAATACAAGTGAAAGTGATGCATGTCTATGAAAATTTGATTTAATAAACATAAACAACACGGGCTGTTGGCTATAAATAGCTAATGCTACCCAGTCATATGTAAAGTGCTAACTCCAATATGTGAGCCACTTGCCACTGGGACACAAACTTTAACACAAGAGGTCAGAGTAATGGGTAATATCACAAACTAACCACCTCCTATTACCAGTTTTAATTCACTTTTTATATAAATAAATACATTTATATAAATATGTAACTATGCATATTTGTGACCTGCAGTACCTTCACGGCCCACCAGTGGGTCGTGGCACCCACTTTGGGAATCACTGACATAAGTGATCAGAGTCCAACTGTTATATCAGTCCAACATATTAGTAATTTACCTATATATCAGTATTGGCATTTATAATGCCCAATTAATGAAAATTTTAAAAAGTAAGGATGTTGCATAGTTTGCCTACCAGAGGGCACTCTGAAGTCCGATTTTGAAGCCTTGAGACAAGCATTTTAGGCGTCGTCATCTTGGTTGCAAACACCCGAGGAGGAGCAAATGTGACCGTGGTGATTTAAAAATATTGCATTTCTAAATCATCAAATATCGGCATTGGTATCGATCTTTAAAATCTTTTATCGGTTGAGCTCCAAAAGTGATGAAGGGAGTCTGACTTAATTGTAAGTAGCACACAGACTGCTGAGCGCGTTTTGCTTGTAAGAAGGTGTTTATGTTAATTGAGTCAATGGCTTAGTTTGGAGTTTGTAAGTGAGGTCATGATAGTAGCAGATGAATGACAAGGCTTTGTGCGGGTAACCCTTTGGGTTATGTTGTTGTAAGCAATTAATGAGAGGTGACTAAAACAGCATTTCCACACACCAAGAAAGCCACAGAGTGAGTATAAGTGTGAGAAAGGCAGATAGTGAGTGAAAGGAAGAGTTATTACAGCTAAATTGTGCCAGGGGGATTGTGGTTTCATACCCATCTCTGATTAGAGAAAACACTATGGTTAAGACCACTTGTACTCCTTGCACTATGTGAGTTGTCTCTGCCCTGATATTCTCGAATTCCTGCCGCTGTCCTGGCCTGGTTGTGGTGTGATGTCCCACATGGTCTCTCTGTACTTCCTTTTTGCACAACACTTCACACAGATGTTTTGTAAAGAAAATGTCTTTATTTCATGTCTAAAGGAATACTAAGAATAAACAAAAGAGATTATGACATCTGCTGTCTTGCTGCCTCAGTTTTTCTTTCTCTGCGATTAACACCCTTGCAGAAGGACACTGTGGTCTCAGGGCTGTCCCACCAATCTCAGTCAGTTATCTCACTTGGTGTCATCCATAATTTGTTGTGAGGAACACGTGTTTCTCTCCAGTGGCCACACTAATCCCCCCGCTGTGTTTTGAGCTTCTATAACCTCCCCAGGACACATCATAGCAGAGGAGGCACAACAGAGATATTTATATGCAGGCCAAAGGTAACAACATCACAACTCTGTTTACACCAGCTGTGAAGCCACAGTGGCTGCAAATGACAACCTTTAAGAGTAGAGAAATATTACAGAAACAGCCATCTGTAGATATTCAATAAACTGAATGCATAAATTGATTAGCTTTTCTATTTGAACCCCTTTTCAACAGAAAGTAAGTGGATAATCACTGAGAGGGACTTTCTTTATCTTATAATGTGGGCCATAATTAGGGTGGCAACTAATAATTTCATTTTTGACTAATCTGTTAATTATATTCTTGAATAAGATGCTAAATAATCCAGTTGGAGAGGTGCTATTTTAAGTCATTAATGTTCCAGCTGATGAGAATAGCTTCTTATAGTGAAGGGATAAAGATATTTAGTGGTGCCGTGTTCTTTCCATAATCAGTGTCACATGGGTTATAGAAGGGAAACAGAGGTACCTCCATAGTGCCCATGGAGAAAGTGTAGATTGGTGCCATGGTAAGAGCATTATAAAAGGTGACTTCCTCCTTTTCACAGTCCAAGAACACTCCAACGCGGACGAGGTGGAGGGACACCTTGATCTTAATGGGGTCTGGGTCAGTGCAGGCTAGGATAGATCCACCCTTTAGAGCCAAGGTCCAGAGGCCGCTGGAGGTCCCTGTGGCAGACATCTCTCCTCTTGGGACATCTTCTCTGGCCACACCCAACCTCCACGCTGTCTTACCCCCCACCTCCACCTCCCAGTAGTGTCGCCCCGTAGTGAAGCGCTCACGGCCCAGCACACAGTAGTAATAGTGGAACCTTCGCGGGTTGGCCTGGCAGTCAGTTGTGTCTTTATCCTCATCAAACCAAAGTGAAGTGCAGGATTCAGACAGGGTCAGATTCGGGTGGGCTGTTTCAGGGTCAAAGGTCACTGATGTTATATCTAGAAGAAGAAAAAGATTGAGCACAGTGATTGCTGCTGCTGATTTGTATGGGTATTGCCTCAAATGAATGACATTACATAAACATACTTGGGTAGAGGCAGCTTTTCATGTGCTTCCATATTCTGTACTGGATGGGGCCGACAAACTGGCCAGAACGAACCTCTGTATCCACCTCCGCTGGGAGAACAAAGCTGACCTGAGATCTGTTGGAATAAAGCAGGAAGGACTGAACAGTAGGAGGTCAATATCTGACACACCACAGAGAAGAATACGGAGACAGACTGATGCCAAGCTTCCACACACAGAAGTTAAATGAGATGGAAGGCAATGTTGAGATTCAGATTAGTTTGCTAAAACCACGCCTTTAAGAAAACCTACCTTTTTATGAGATCTTGAATTTCCTAAAATGAAAGAAAAGTTAAGAATTAAATAAAAATTACACAATAAAGCACTACTATCATTAGAAAGGTGATTTGCAGACCGTTGTCTGCCTTTTGGCCTTTCACTTTCTAAATGAGAAACTAGTTTTGACTTGCAGAACCAATCAAGCCAGCAGTTTATTCAGTCAATCTCTGTAATTGATCAAATAAGTGTCAATAAGGCTGTGAGAAATGGCTAAGTTGCTGAAATTGTGAAAGGGTGGCCCCTTGTAAACATGCAGGTTTGAATGATTTCCTGGGAACTTTAAATCTGAAAGTGCTTAAAGAGGATGAACAATTATAGAAAGTTATTTTAACTCTAAGGTGAGTGTGTCAGAGGAGCAGGGTGGAAAACAGTGGCCCTAAATAAACCAACTTATTGCTTCTCCTCACCACACACAGAGCAATCCTATCTATCACTGCATCACAGCTTTGCACAGTTGAATTAGATTCAAACTAATTAAAGCCCAAGATTCATTAATAATCATGGGAAATTTCTTTTAAGTTCACGTCTTCTTATTCAGTGAAACTCTTCCTCACTTTGAGCAGCTTAGGACTATCCTCCTCAGTGAGCTTGCTGTTGAGCACTGCGATGGCTTTTTCCAGGTCTCTCCCTTGTTCGGCTATTTTCTTCTCTCTCTCCTTCAGCTGCTTCAGTTGTTTCTGTCTCTCCCTCCTCAGTCGCTCCAGGTCTCTACACTCCTCCTCATCCAGGAAGCGATGCAGGTTCTGAAACTCTGCTCTGATTTCCATTTCCAGGTCATCAAACCTGTTCTGAAAGATAAATCACGGAAAATGTAAAGGAAGTAATTTGGTGCATAAATCTAACTGAAGGTTTTGTGTGTAACCAAAGCTGGCTTCACCAGCAGCAGCAGCATGCTCATATAGTCTGCAATAAATTGAAGTTATTGTGTGTAAAAACAGATAGGAGATCATTAATAAGGCAGAGACAGTACCTCTACTTCCACCGATTCTATGTATGTCTCTCTCTCTGCTTCTCTGCTCTCATCTACCTCATGCTTGATTCTTTTAATAGCCTGGATGAGCTTTTCCTGTAACACACACACACACAGACACACACACACACAAGACATAACCTTGCAGAAAAATGCAGAGAGAACAGGAATGCTACTGCAAACTGTGTGTGTGTGTGTGTTTGTTTTTAAAAAATACAAACCTTAAAATAAAAACCATCATGTTATTAGAGACAATGTATCTGGTGTCAACTGATACATTGTAATACAGAAGCAACTGGAAACCATAAAACATGAAGCTTACCTTGTGACCACAGAGAAGGCTTTTATTGCAGTTGTTGTTCGTTTCTTTGGTGTGGTTTTGGTACATTCCAGTTTTCTGTATATAGGGCAAAGCAGGAGCAAAAAGATCTCTGCGAAATTTAAATAAGAGTAAAAGATGGAGTTAGAAGAAGAGAAAAAGGTTAAGGATATACTGCATAAACAAATCAATACTGGGAGGGAGGGTAAGAAAGCGAGAGGGGAAAAACACACATGCCAACACGTGATACAGGCAAACTATTAGAGCAACAAGGACTTACATCCAAGCAGAAAATTAACAAGAGGAAACGTATTGACAAGCACAGATCAGTAGCCACAGTCTGACTCGAGAATATATGGCTCCATTAAAAGTAACGGAGGAAATGGAGGGGTGGGGAAGAGGCAAATGACTGGAGTTGCCAGGAGGGCTTGCCGACTGGCTGGGTGGGTGGTTGGCAGCAGTGATTTATGGCAGCAGACACAGAGGAGTCTATTTCTGTCTGCCAGTGTCTCTGGAAACAACGAGAGGGGTGGCAAGGCAGTCAGATATTGTGTTTCATATCTGCAGTTGTTTTGCCTGGAAGGGAGACAATGCATGTTTATTTTTGCAAGGTGGCTCTCTGATATCTGCCTGCTTTGGAAGCTGCATTAAAAGATGCAGTTTCACTATCGGTGCCCTGCTGGGCTTCATATTGACTGAGAAGCGGGGGTATATCTAAATGTGCAGTCAGCATTTCCATGCCCTTGGAGAAGCACTATCTGCACCCCACTGTTTCTTCTCACTTTCTGTTTATATATATATATATATATATATATATATATATATATATATATATATATATATATATATATATATATATATATATATATATATATATATATATATATGTATGTGTGAAAAAGAAAAATCTGCCTTTAGCTTGTCCACTTATCTGAACTTTTTTATAGCTCTGCCCCCACAAATCAACTCCCCCCCACACACTCTGGGGTCGGGCTATAAGCTACGTGCACTGAAGCAGCATCTCTGCAAAATGTTCTTCATCTATAATTCATGGTGCTGGGTCCTGGCCAGTGACTGTGCCGAGCTAAGGTTGAGCAGAAATTTAAATGCACCACAGTATGCGGCAGGTGGATGGGACCGAATGATTGAATAAAATACAAACTCTTTACATGCATGAATGCTAAATAATGCGTCAGTGAGGATCAAAGTAGCTGTAAAGCAATTCTGACTATCAAATTTCAAGTCTTTGTAATTTTTTTTTTTTGGGGGGGGGGTGTCAAAAGAACAGAAGAGGATGTTTCATGAGCTGTTTAATCACCAACATGATAAATGCCTAATAACTCATTGTCCACAGAAGACTATTTTGACAAACTGTTATGCTACAGTATTAATGCAGATAAAGCTTAATATAGAGAAGAAAACTAGAGGAATAATATATATCTAATACATTAAACAAAAAAGGAAATAAAGACATCTGGTTTTGTTGATGTGGGAATTTATTTTCTTTTTTCTTTGTCACAGTGGATGAATCTACACATCTTTGATTTGGCACAGGTTTTTACTCTGGATGCCCTTCTTGATGCAACCCTCCCAGAGATTTGTGTCTCCTTTATATGTTTATTTATATATATATATATATATATATATATTTTAAAAACTGAAAAATTCCAATCATGCAGAAGACACATGTGCAAATGAAGCACAGAAAATGGCAAAGAAACACCAAGAGAGCTCAGTGGCTCCCTAGTACACACATGGAGAGATGAGGAGGAATAATCTGAGGAAATTAGGAGGCACAGTAATTCATATTTGAAGGATTACTCCTCATGGGTCAGCAAGAAAAGGTCAGGCTAGGGGAGACTGGGCAAGGTGAGCCATTATTTTGGTTTCTGCATTATATGTGCATATATTTCTTCCAAGAACTCTCCATTTCAATGAATACATATTGCTTTTATAAGTTACAATGAATTTAAACCAGGAAGTCGACCCAAGTCTGCAACACAGGCCTTCTAAGATGAGGCTCAACTTACTCCACCAATCTTTAGCATTCAATTAAACACAATTGAAACCAGTTTTATGTTTTTTGCAACATGGTGACGGTAACAAAGTGCCTAAAGTTTAAAATTGATTATTTGCTAAGTTTTCTGTTATTTGTAGACATAAAACTTGTTCGTCCTTTGAGGTGCTTTTTTTATTCTTGAATGATTCATGGGTGAGTGGCTAAAAAAAATTACCTTCACAAAGCTTTGGAGAACTATTGCTCAAGACCACTTTAAACAATTAAAAGTCTGTCTTATGCAGTGGTTTGAATCATATCTATCTAATAGACTGCAATTTGTTCATGTAAATGGGGAGTCTTCTTCACACACTAAGGTTAATTATGGAGTTCCTCAGGGTTCTGTGGTAGGTCCAATTTTATTTACACTATACATGAGTCCCTTAGGCAGTATTATTTGAAAACATTGCATCAATTTTCATTGTTATACAGATGATACCCAGCTTTATCCATCCATGAAGCCAGATGATACAGATCAACTGAAGGTGCATGAGTTTAAATACAATCCAAAGCAACACACAATGCACAAGAGAGGTGAAGAAAAGAGGGAAGGTGGGATGGAGCAGGTGGAGTGGATGAAGATGAGTGTCAGGCCTTTTCATTATATGTTTGACATATAATGACAATAAATTGATTCTGATTCTGATTCAGGGACCATTTGGGTGGCAGCAAGAGTGAAAGGGAAGGTTTACAAGATGCTAGTGGGACCTACTATGACGTGATAGTTTGGAGACAGTGGCACCAACAAAAAGGCAGGAGGCAGAACTGAAGCTAGTAGGATTTTCACTGGGTGTAACCAGACACCCAGACACTGGACAGGCTTAGAGATGATCAGAGGGACAGCTGAGGTTGAGCGGTTTGTAGACAAAGTTAGAGAGGCAAGGTTGGTTTGGACATGTGCAGAGGAGATATAGTGGATATATTGCCAAAGGATGGAGCTATCAGGCAGGGGGGGGGGGAAGAGGAAGACCACAGAGGAGGTTCATGGATCTAGTGCAGAGGAGAGATCACAGGGATAGGGTGAGACAGAGGCAAATGAGCCGCTGTGGTAGCCCATAAAGGGAGCAACCGAATGAAGGAGAGGAGATTTGAACACTGTAAACATGAAAATGCTAATGTTCAGCTGTTTGGTGGGATTTTCTAAATTCGTACTCCAGTCCAGGAGGTGGCGGAGAAACATAAAAATGATGGATGCCAAACCACTATAAACAGCAGAAGAAGAGGACGCGCGTAAACGACGTCACATAGGTAAACAATAGCACGTCTCACGGCAGGCTCAGGGGAGAGGGATCATTAGATAAAATTTAAATTCACCCAAGTTGTGTTAGCCTATTCGTAATAAGTCTTGGTGTACAACTTGAGCTGTTCGTGAAACGCGCCGCTCTGCAGCTCAGAGATCAGGTCTAGCTGAGGATACGGAGCCTGGAAACGGAGTATGTGCTCTTACAGACACTACGTGTTACAAAACGATTACATTTAGCAACCACAGCTGCTAGCAAACGGCAGATTTCATGGTTTATTCATATGTGTTTCAGAGATGAACGGCCAAGCGGACGTTGAAGTCGACTACAAGCGGAAATACAAAAATCTCAAGCGGAAATTAAAGTTTCTTGTCTATGTGAGCGTCTAAATTATCACGTTTCCCTGTTGTACAAAAGTTGTGTATCCTTTTGCACTGATTTCGCGTTTGGCTTTCTTTTCCAGGAGCAGGAATGCTTTCAGGAGGAGCTGAGGCGAGCACAGAGGAAACTTCTTAAAGTCTCAAGGGACAAGAGGTTTGTGAGGATTGTGTCTTCGTGTATTTGTGTGCATGTTAATGGTAGTGCAGCAAATAACGTCAATAACATGTTTTCTAGCTTTCTTCTGGATCGATTGCTGCAGTATGAGCGAGTAGATGAAGACTCGTCAGGTAAATATGAAACCTTTTATGATTAAAAACATTTCATGCATCTGAAGTCCTGCTGGATCCATTTTTTTTCTTCTTCACCAGATTCAGAAGCAACTGTTTCTTCAGAAAACAGTGAAGGGGAAGTACCAAGGGAGAGGGAAAGGGAACGAGAGGGAGCAAAGAAGTAAGTTAGAAGCCAGATGTCAACCAGAATCTGTAACTTTTCAGTAGGTTAACTCTTGAGTTATCTTCAAAAATATTGCTGGTCATAAAAGATAAGCTTTGTTCCCAGAGTTGCGTTAATTTTTCATCAGGAGCTTTTATTGATCATGGGGGTGTCAAAGTCTTCTCCAGCACACAGAGCTTCTCAGTGGTGGTAAGGTTGGGACTCTGGTAGTCCAATCCAACCACTCTTTCACAGTTTGAGGCGGATGAATCCTGGCGTTGTCATCTTGTAATATGCCTGTGCCGTCAGGGAAGAAAAAAAAAACATTGATTGAAAATCTTGGTCATTCAGTATAATTGGATAATTAGCTGACCTCACTTTTGGACACACAGCACTACCGAACCTAGACCAGCTGAAGCAACCCCAGATCATAACACTGTGACCTCACAGGCTTGTACAGTAGACACTACGCGTATTGGTTGCATCACTTGATCTGTCTCTCCTCTTGCTCTGATGTACTCATCACTCTGGAACAGCGTAAATCTGGACTCCTCAGACCACATGACCTTTTCCACTGCTCCAGAGTTCAATCTTTGTGCTCGCCAGCAAACTGAAGCCTTTTTTTCCCCAGTTAAGTGATAAGTGGTTTTCTTAAGGCTGTGTGTGGAAATACCCTTTCTTTCACTATTAAATATAGCCGTGAGATCTGCTGTTTATTTAGCATGATTTGATTTCACACATTCACATCTACAGTCACTTGAGATTTTTTTCTAACCACATTTTCTCCTCAAAGATCATCCATCACTATCCATCCAGGTTTTAATGATGCATTGAATGGTTCCTAACCCAATTTTAGTGCTTTCAGCAGTCATGCAGGATGGATGCAGGCGGGTAATTTGTCCATTTTTGAAACAGAGCAGCATCACAGTATGTGCGCTCTGATGTGGTGGTTTAAAAAATGAGAAGCTACTCACAGCAACAGTTGAGGTGAAATAACCTTTTGCCATTAGAACCATACTAATCACTGCAGTACTTATCCAGTGGAAGGCTCTTACCTATTTGCTTACTTAAACCCAGGTGGTGACTTTTTTTTTTTTGCCATACAGTGTATATTCAGGGGTTAATAAGTTCCCTGTGTTTAATCTAAGACTCTAGCCAACACTAGTAAATTATAAACAGAATATTTTTACTGTTCTACAGTGAGTAATACTTTTTCTTATCTGAAACTAGCTAGGACAAGACCAGCGCTTTCATAGTTCTCGGTGGGGGAAAAAGCATAATGTGTTTGTCGCTGAAGTTCAGTCATTTGGGAGGAACTCCGGAGTAGAGCAGCTACTCCTCTGTGTCGAAAAGAGCCAAATCAGGTAGTTCGGGCATCTGACAGGGATGTCCTATAGGGAAGAGACGCCGGGTAATCCCAGGAAACACTGGAGCAATTACATCTCTCGTCTAGCCTGAGCGTTCCACCAGATGAGCTGAAGGAGGTGACTGGGGAGAGGGAGGTATGGCTTCTCTGCTTGGGCTGCCGCCCGTGCGACCCGGGCCCCGGATAATTGTCTGAAAATAGATGGATGTGAAATGAAGGCAGAAGGACAAAAAAACAAACAAACAAAGCTTTAGACCTTCAAACCAAATAAGCCTCTTAAGAGAGTAGAGTAACACACCTGGGCTTTCTTTCTACTAAACTAAACACATTCTTTTCATTTAAACCATGAACTTCTTTGCAGGCGAAAAAGCAGTCCCGGAGCGTGCCTTCCTTCGTCATCGTCTCCTCATCTCTCCCTGCTTTCCCGTCCTGGTATGAATTCCCTGCAGTCATCCGGCTCTGGGGCCTACCTCAATGCTGTGAGTTTATCTCTCCCCTCTTATCTTATTGTGACGAGCAACAGTAGCATTGCTGTCATTGTCATCTTCTCATCAGCGAGCATAATCAGTTTTTCTGTTGTTGTTGTTGCATTATTTGATTGTTTTTTATCATTTTATTCATGAGTCTGTTTTACTTGTTCCTTATTTATTGTTTGAGATTTATAATGGCTCCACTGTCTTTGTATTGTTCATTCCTCTGTGTCTGTTTTCTTTGTTTTACTGTGTGTCTATCTTATAAACTGCCCTTTGACTGTGTGCATGCATGTTTGTGTGGTCATTTGACAATGATTTGGGGCCTGCGTGTGTGTTGGGCAGATGCCCTTCCCACCAGAGTATTTGGCTCCCCCAGCTGAACGAATGAAGAAAGAGAGAAAAACAAAGACGGCTAAAAACAAGAAAGAGACTACGGGGAAGGTGAGAGAGGAAGAGGGAAAACGAGATGTTGAGAGATAATGATGACAATGATAAAACAGATACACTGCTTTATTCTCACAACCTGTATATAAACGAGCCATTTATAGTTGATGGTACAATAGGCTGTTTGCAGTATTTTGATCAAAGTTTAGATGCATATGTATAATAAATAAAAAGCTTCTATTTCATAATCTTAAAGAGTCCAAAATAATACATATATTTCATAGTATATTACAGATGAGTGTTAATGTTCAGTACTTTTTCTTTTTTTTTTTTTTTACTCTAATGATATTACAAGACCTGTTTGTTGAGCCCTAAATCCATTATAAGTTTGTTACTCTTCCTTAAAATTTCTAATAGTACACATACAGTCATGGTAAAAATGAAAGTACACCTTGTATCAATTCTAACGTTTTATATATCGGGACATAATAAAAAAAAATTACTTGGTCTTAGCAGGTCTTAAAATGAGGTAATAAATACAACAGGAGATGAACAATAACGGATGGAATGCTACGTGGTGTCTTTATTTAACAAAGCCAAAAAGCAGGAGTAGCGTGTGGAGAAACAGCAAATATTCCATGCTTCAGTGGCTTGTAGAGCCACCTTAAGCAGCACTAACATTCTGTTGCATCATTGTGGAAGGAGTTTGGCCCACTTTTCTTTACAGTGTTGCTTCAGTTCATTGAAGTTGTGTTTGTTTATGCACAGCTCTCTACAGTGTTTCAATGGGGGGTGAGGTCTGGACTTTGACAGGGCAGTCGCAGCACTTTGATTCTTTATTTTTCAGCCATTCTGTTGTAGATTTGCTGCTGTGCTTGGGATCATTGTCCCGTTGCATGACCGAGCTTCAGACAAGCTTTAGCTGTTGGACATATGGCCTCACATTTGACTAGAATATTTTAGTATACAGAGGAGTTTGTGGTCGACTCAGTGACTATAAGGTGCCCAGGTCCCGTGGCCGCAAAACAGACAATCAAGTAATCACCCCTCCGTGGTATGAGGTATTTGTGCTGATGTACTGTGGTTGTTTTGGATTTTTTGTAGTTTCTCTGAGCGTTGTGTGGTCAGACCAGGGTCCTCCTGGGAAGATTGGCAACTCTCTTAAAAGGTTATTCACAAGTGGAAACCATTCTCACTGGAGAATGGCAGACTTCAAATGCTCTGGAAATACCCTTATAACCCTTTCCAGATTGATGGGCAGCAATCTCTGCTTCTCTAAGATCATTCCTGATTTCTTTCCTTGCTGGCATTATTTTAGCACACCTGAATGCTCCAGACTAGCAAACTGCTAAAACCTCTGTTTTTATACAGGTGCTTACACTTGCTAATGATCAGTTAGTCAAATGCATTTGATTAGTAGCTGCTGGCTCCTCCTTAACTCCTCATTCCTATAGAGGCAGTAAGGACGTACACAGCTTCTTCATTTAAGGCTATTTTTTTGTTTTAAAAAATGACATGGCTGCAGTTGTAGTGACCTAATTTTAGGACCTGCTAAGGACCAGGTGACTTTTTTTTTTTAATCATTACATCCTGATTCATAAAACTCAGATTTTAAAGAGGGTGTACTTTCTTTTTACCATGACTGTACATGCTTTGTCCTGATTTACTGTGTTCATCTGTGACGTAGCCATCAGTCCGCACTCATCGTTCTTTTACCATCTGTCCATCCCTCGCTGTGTTGCTCCTAACAATTTCTGCTTCCTTCTGATCTCCTCAGGTTGTTGCTCCAATGGCAGCTAATTACCCATCAGCCCCTGCAGCTCCTCCAACTGCCAGTGGCCACTTCAGCTGGGTTCCTAGACAGATGCTTAGTGGAGATGCTGCTGAGGAGGAGGGTGAGAGCGATGGAGACAGCGACAGAGGGGATGAAGACAGAGGGGAGGGAGACGAGGCTGAACTCGTCATTGACATCCCTAATGAGTGAGCCTGTGTGGGTGTTTAGATATATTTATAAGTACGGGGGAAATCTATGTGGGTGTGAGGTTGAAAAGGCAGAACGTGACTGGCTATATTTTCTGCATTGCACAAACTTGAAAGGAGAATCAAGCACCCCCATGTGGACTTAAGCTTAACTGCAGCATCACTGTCCCAAACAACCCCACCAGAAGTGTGTTTGCATAAAATTATGTTTGGTTATTAATCTGTGACAAAAATAAAGTTTGCAAATGTTTAAGAAAGATCTAGTATCACTGGGCTGAATGACCTAATGTCTAAACAGCCTATCTGCAAACTGGACAACTAGAAATGTCCTTCACAAGTTTTTGTTTGTTTGTTTAACAACTATCAGACTTTGTATTTCTGTGCTGCAGTTATTTAAATCTGTTCAGCTGTGACATGTTTGCAACTTTAAGTTTTGTTTACTTGTTACAGTTTTGACATCTGTCATTTGTACTTAGTACAAAGTAATAAGTAAGCTTATTTCATCAATTAGTGAAAAAAAAATAAAATCAATGTATTTGTCATTAATTATTATGCACTGTTTTTAACTGTGTGTCAGATTAAAATCATTTCAGCAGACTAAAAGTTTTTATTTAAACTTAACTGGTGTGTGTTATTCACTTCATTAACAGCTACTTATGTCTGTTTATGTATTTAACTAAATACATTTCTGATTGCACTGTTTGAGATTTTTAGAAAGCTGTGAAAGTGTTCTTTAGATCTTACGTTATGGCTTAATGCCCCACCCCAAACACCACACCCTGAAACTCTCATTTCACAGCTACACTCAGACACAGAACTATGCAGTCCTCTTTGTATTGCGTTGCATTTTGCTTTCATAAATGTTTGCTGCACTAAAATACTGTGTAAACTGCATGTCCGTGTTGGTTACTGCATATGAATTTCTTTGCTTGCTTGACCTCTCTGCAAAGGAATCCTGATAGCATTGTTGACTGAAGCCCAAGGGTACATTTGGCTCATGTTGGCCATAACTTTTAAGCAATGTGAAGGCAGCCTGGCAGGACTCCAGCTCTTGATGTCTAAAAAAAGTGCAAGACATTTTTTTTCCCATTTACTCTGGGTCATGGTATTACATGCAGATTTCTGTTTTTGCTACATAATGATTTCGCAAAGAGCAGTCACTGCCAGCATCATGCCTGAACAGGCATGGCTCTGATATTTAGAAGGGCAAATGTGCAAGCCGTGAAAGGGAGTGTGTTCAAATTTCAAGAATCACTGCACTGAGATAGTGACCCGTGAAACCGTCGCTGTCAGGATTAAGCTTTAATGAGGATTTTATGAACAGACCCTGTTACCGCTCACTGTCCCTCATTTATCTGGACTTTTAGGTTTATTTGGTAGCAATTCAAAGCAAATACTTGATCTGATAGAGTCAACACTTTGAGAAAAGCAAGAGTTTGTCAATCAAATATCCTTACACAAAGAACATTGTTTGGAAATGTAGACTTACTGGTAATTGACAGTTCTGAATAGGTGTGGGCTTAGCCTGTGTACTTAAGCAGAAATGGGAGTTGAAGGTGTAACCACAGAGAGTATGAGAGGGAGGGGTGAAGTGGAGGTACAGCCAGAGGGAGAGTCATAGAGGGTGGAACTGACAGAGGGGGCGAGGCTGTCAGGGAAAGGGAAATGAAGGAGTAAGCAAGACTGTGCCTGCTAACACACTCACTCTCAGAGTGCAGCTAACAGGAACAGAGGACAGACATGGTTGCAGACAAACTGGTGGAGGAAACAAGGAGCGTGTGAGGAAGAAAACAAGCCATCCTCGACCACATTATCTTTCATCTATATACGGAAATTACTGGGTAATTTATAAGCCTCTCCCTCTCACTCTGTGTGTGTGTGTGTGTGAGAGAGAGAGAGGAGGGGGGGGGTCTGCTGAGCTCACCACCATCATGCCGTGTCCTGCTGCTGTCAGTGCAGCCGCTGCGGCTGTCTGGCTGCTGGCAGTGTTGGGCCCAGGCCTGTCTCTTCCAGCTGAGGACAACTCACAGGCAGACTTCACCCTCTGCAGCAACTGCTTCTACAGACAGATGCCTCCTCAGGGATCCTCTGCAGGGCCACTGCTGCACCCACACTGCCACAGGCTGCCGGGGGGCAGGCATTTGCCACTCTGTCCAGACCGACCTGTGACACAGCTGTCTACTCTGCCTTCCATCTCGGCCAAGGATGGGCAGAGAGGAAAGAACCTGTGGTAAGAGTGCATATATCATGTTGCTTAAAGTAGAAGTGCTTAATTTTGAATGATGGAGTTACAAGTATAGAAATACATTTTCCACTGTGCAAAAAGAAAACCAGAAGTCAAAAGTAAGTATATTTACACAACTAGTTACTTTTTTTTCTCTCTTTTTTTTACTTATTTATGTGGCAGCTCTGGTAACTAGTTCTTTTTCAAATAAAGAATCTGTATTAATAAACTTAAAAAAACAAAACAAAATAAATCACATAGTTTTGGACCCTGGGATAGATTGATGACCTGCCCAGGGTGTACCCTGCCTTCTGTCCTACAACAACTGGGCTAGGCTCCAGCTCAACTGTCACCCTGAATTGAATAAGTGGAAGAAGATGGATGGATCACATGGTTTGGATGGCCACCCCTTAAGAAAGTGTTTAGTTGGGGCCTGTAATAACTATTAACTCCAAGTGAAACAAATTTCAACTCTAAAACCTTTACAGATGGTTACATATAATATATATGAAATAGGTACAGTTATTCACTGTCATTCAAAATGTTTGAATTTGAATTTGTAAAACAAAACTTTTCTATTCCTTCTGTAGAAAAGTCAAATCATCATCAGTATAGAATGACATATTCATTGGAACCATTTACATGCAGTATGCATACTTATTGTCATGGAAGGCTGCACAGCAGGCAGGAATAGGACCCCAGTGGAGGACTCTGGAGACAGGATGTAAACTCAAAAACACTCAGCTTTATTGCTGGTAACACACTGAATTAACAAAGTGCAAACAGAACTGGACTGGAGCCAGAAGAACAAACTAGGAAGTTCACTGATGGGAGAGAACACAGCATAAGAGGAGAAACTGATGACATGACAAAGAACAGACTCAAACAATAAATACACGCATGAGATAATCAGGGAGACAGAACTCACCAGGGAGCACAGCTGAAACTAATCCCTGAGACGAGACAAGAGAAGTAAAACTAAATACAGGACATGAGAGACAGGAGACTAACAAAACAAGACAGGAAGTAACAAACACAGCCCACAACTAAGACGTGAACTTGACACAGACAGAAACACATAGGAGGCAGGCACACTGGGGAAACAGACACATGAAAGAACTAAACATGAGACAAAAACACCAGAGGAGGAGCTAAATTAACCTGTTAACAGGCTGCTCCAAAAACGCCCGAAAAAGCATACCCAAATTAAATCAGCTGCTGTTCCTGAACTCTTCGGAGTCCATGCAAAAGCTTGGTCTCTTTGGGAAGAAGACAAGCTATATTTTTCCTTTTTGCAGTCAAAAATGCTGTAACTGTAATGAGTATGTAGCAATTGAGCTTGGAACACAGAAAAATGAGACAATTTTTGCCTCGCCTAGATTCTTCCTGTTTGTTTTTATGTAACTACACACTGAGTGTAGAAGGTATGGACTGGAAAATATAATGAAGCTGTAGAATGAAGTCTTGTCTTATCAAGATACCACAAAAACTCACTGTTTTGTAAAGGTTTTTGTGTGTTGATGTCCAGGCGTGGTCTCACATGTGCCATTTGGAGACTCCAAATGGCACATGTGAGACCACGCCTGTGATATGCAAACTTCAAATGGCTGTAACTCCTCAATGTTTCAACATACAGTCATCAATGAGGGCTCTAATGAAAGATAACACTCAGAGGAATCCTCTGCTATATACAAATTTACAGATACTGTGATAGTACAAATTAATTATAATTATAGACATATAAATCAGAGGTTGCCCTAATTTGTACAGAGGAAAATGTTAGGCCTTCATTCACAAAAAACCCCAGTCTATTTTCAGTGTTTCCTTCACACACCCAAAATAAATAAATTGTATATTGATCAAAAGTTACAGTAAATGTAAACACTACATATACACATAAAATAAAAAGCCACAATCCTCCCAATCTTCCTTCTCTGATACACAACTTACAGACTCCTCCCAAACAATTAACCCCACAAACACAAACACAAAGCCCACCACAAAGCGAATATCACCGAATATAAATAAACAATGCTCTGAGCCATTGTGCAACCGCCATGAAAACCCATGGAGGTCTATAGAACACCTTTCCCGCCCCCCAAACACTCCTGTTTCCATGCACAATCGCGCGCACACACTCACACACACACACACAATATAAGTGGCGCCACACCAGCCTACGGTGATATCTTCTGTGTAATGGTGCATGTCTAACTCACCATTACATACATATTTACATCTAAAGGCCATATAATACGAGGACGAGCTGAGAATAAAAACGTACACTTACTCTGAATTGTTCTGAGTAACAGCTGTTCCTTGGTGGCATTCTGCAGCGATAAAACGGTCGAATCAGCGACAAAGTCCTCTAATAAATAATAATGCACTCTCGTGAGTCACTTTGTCACTCCGTTGAAGAAATATTGCTTCTTTTTTTTTTTTTTTTTATAGATACTTATATGTTAGTGAGAAAAAGTCTTGTAAACACTGTCGAGGTCACGACCGCGCACAGAGTCTTACTTCCGGCTTGGCTTCGGGCACGTAATGCGCATGTAATAGGCACTCATTGTGCAGCAACTTTGTGGATTCATGTGAAAACACACCCCAGAGTGCCATATACCCACGTGTCAGGAATTTTATTGGCTATACATCTGTGGTTTTAGATTTTGGGTCAGAGTTGACCAATCAAAACGATTGGATAACATTTGGGGCATGTCCAGAGAAGTCACATGATGCTATCTAGTTATTATTGGCTCTGGAAAATCCATTTCATAACATGATTGGCCAAATGAAGTGTCAATCCAATTCGGAGGGTCTAGCCTGTCATATATAAGCATTGTAAGGGCGGACTGCAGTGTTACTGTGACACTATGAGGCTTTAAACTCGGAAGCACTTCAAATGTCCCGCGGGCGGGACATGGCCAGTGAACCCTAAGAACTGATAACACAAATATGCTTAATAGGAGTAGGCATACAAACAATAAACCACAAGGTAACACAAGAATCTCAAAATAAAAGGACCATGACACTTATCTTGTTATTTATTAGGCAAATGACAAACTGAATTTATGTTTTTCATACCTAGATTTGAGCCAGCACACTGAACTTCCCTGAGAGGTCAGAAATAAATCAAGCATCATTAAAGCACTAAAACAAAATTTGCAGGAATGCAAGTAAATAGCTAATTTGGCATCTTAATAAATAAAAATAATAACGTGGTTTGCTATTTTTTTGTGGGGTGGTTTTTGGTTTTTGGGATTTTTTTGGTAATACAGCATCTTTGAAAAATTATATATGTATAATTTATATATATAACAACAATAATTATATTTTAGCATTGAAAATACCACTTTGATGTTGAAGAGTTTGTGCCAACTCATGGATTAACCATTACAGACAAATAAAAAATGATTTTGATAATTACAGCACTGCTAATTTAGGGCAGCTGTGGCGTAAACTTTACATTGGGTAGTAGTCCAATACATTTGTTAAGCACTGTATGTCTACTTGTGCTTAAGATAAGCAATAATTCATCCCAGATGATGGAAGTAATCTAGGATGATACTACTTCTACTACTACTACTACTTCTAATAATAATAATAATAAAAATGAGGTGTCTGGGGACCCAAAAGTCATATTTTAATAATAATAATATTTTAATGCAGGGCCTTTATTAGAACAAGGGTATTTTTTAAAGTAACACTGTTTATTTATTACAAACATGCAGCTCCAGTGGTTAGTAACAGGTTCTTAGGTAAAGGGCCTGATTATTTCTTCCACTCTCATAGCAAGAATTTAAAAAATCAGCTGAAAATGGAGCTTGCAGAAAATCTGAAGCAATATAAATCTAAACGCTGGATTTTTTTTAAGAAGTGACCTTTATCAAGCTTGAACAGTACACATAGTGGCAAAAAATCAGGAATTTAAGATGTTTCTGTTACTGTTCTGTTCTAATACTGAAACATTTAAAAATCAAAATGCTGATTCAATTGTAAAAATATTGACTGAAGACTCTGATGCACTCTTACTTAAACTGCTGTTTTTTGTTCTTTTTCTGCCACATGGAGCAGGAAGATGACATTAAAGTAGCAGTACCAGCGCTTCTCAGAGGAGGTGCGGCTCCATCTCATTCTGTCTCGCCCACAGACTTCCCTTTTCACCACTGGGACTCAACAGTCACAACACTAGTCCAGTCAAGCATATCTCCCCAGTGCAGCACTTTAGGGGGTGATCTCTACATCCTGACTGGAGTGGGAAGACTCAGGGCTCCTGAGGATGGTGACGAGGAATGTCAGATGAAGCCGTTGTGGTCTGCGGCGTGCTGCGCTATCCCACAGGGGAAGGGTGGCTTCAGTGTGGGGTTAATCAGAGAGACAGAGGAAGGGGTGAGGCAAGTGAGTGTGAAGGAGCTGGAAGATATGCTAGGATTGGCAGAGCTGTTCTCTGAAGGCTGCAGAGGAGGAGATGGGGAAAGTGTTGCAATCAGAGTTGGTCTTCACAGTGATGGGCTTCCTGGAAATACACACAACCTGGAAGCAGTTGATGCTGTTGAAGAAACAAGTGATACAGATGTGGAGGCAGATGCAGCTCCCCAGGATGTAAATGAAGACATTCTGGAAAGCAGAGAGGTGTCGATAACCAGAGAGCAGGTGGCTGGTGTTGATGGTGCTGATGCCACACAGGAGACTTCAGCAGATGCAGCAACTTCTGAGAGCAGCAGTGACAAACAGCGTGATGTGACACATCCAGAAGCTGCCAAGTCAGACTCCTCTGACTCCTCAGCTGATTATGAAACTCTTGAGGAGACGGACACAAACTCCACCAGCATTCTGGTCTCCATCCTCTCCATCACCTTCTCCATCTTCAAAGTTCCTCTGCGCCCTGTGTTCTCAACTATCACACAATTACCTGGGCAGGTGATGCAACTGACTGAACCATTTAAAGCTAGTTTTATATTATTTAGACTCAAATATGTTCTCTGGGAGTTTGATAAGACACTTCCATATAGTTCAGAAAATATATTACAAATAGCTAAACCTTCAGACTCTATTATGAAATACGCATATATGTTGAAATACTAGGTTCAGTTTCCCATAATGCATCAGTATTGGAACTTCATGGATTACCTCACCACACCCCAGTTTGTAACAACATCATTAACAGCTTCATTATTTTGTAAGACATCCACATTCCAGACACATGTAACAGCTGCTTTCACAGACTAACTACTGATCCTCGTGCCGCTTTCATTTAATCAGTTACAATCCTTGAGAGTTAAAAACACTTATTGAAATTATAACATATTTAATAATCAGTATAATTGCACTTAGTGTAAGTTTTCATAAAGAAAACAGAACCATTGGAAAAAACATTTCTAATTATTTTGTTTTTATATATTTGAGCCTTGGTTTAATAAAAAAAAAAACCCACTATTGTCTCAATAGTTTGTGTCAGTAAACACGGAGATCTGAGTTTATTGAGTTACATAATAACATATTCAGGTTCAAAGTTGAATAATAAATCTCTTTATTCCAGTCTGCATCTCCTGTAGACTGGAATGAGGTGTGGCCTACAGGTAGAGCTGACTGACTGGGTTTAGTGTATTACCTTGAGGTATTTTTATTGTTTACACTTTCTGCAGTCTCACTGTAAAATTGACTCACTTGTCTTATCTGGATTCAGGTGACCTATGTTCTTCAGGAAGACCTCGGAGTTCTCTCTGCTCTGCCTGGAGAGACCTTCACCCTGCTCCATCTACTGACCTCTGACCTCCTCTCCTGGATAGCCTCAGCAGGAGAAATACTGCTAGGTATTGGGGAGACCTGCTTCTGTAGCGTTTACTGCTGCACCTCCTCTATGATGGGGGAACTGCTGAGCAGCTGTCACATTGGGATCACTGGCCTGGGAACCCTGGCGGGATACACGGCGGGGATATTTGGTGATGTGTTGGACAATGCTTGGTCAGTGACCAAGTTCTTCGGAGGACGGCTATGGGAGCAGAGTGAGGGTTATGTGGGAACAGTCATGTCAGAGATGGGTGGTCAAGCACAAGTTGTAGGAGGAGGTTTGGGGAGGCTGGTATGGAGAAGTGGGAAGGGAGTGATCAATATGTTCAAGCTGGGTGGAGGTGTAATATTTGAAATGGTGGCTGTTGTCTTTGGAGGGGTAAGAGAGGCCTTTGAGCAGGAGTCTAATGAAGGATGAAAAAAGACTCAAGATGACTCCATTAATAATCTTTTTTTTTTTTTCCAATTTCAGTTTTGGTTTGTAAATTTCTTCCACATACGAAAGTGTGAAAAAACTATCTGAAGATGATATCATTTGATATGCCTTAGTTGTTACAGAAGGTTTCCTGTATTTACTTTTGAATTGAAATAGTGGTGGAGTAAATTTCACTGAATTTCTTACACTGTAGGTCTTACACTTCACTGTGGAAAACTGGCTGTCCAAATAATCTGCTGTACTTAAAAGCTGAACCAGGTGTGATTTGAATAACACTGTGCACAATGTGCTTTTGGATGTGATTACTCAAAACAACTTGTGTGATAATTGTCACATCTGCTAAGCTGAATAAACAAGAATACTGGCTGATCATCATCATATGCATTATTATTGAATTTTCTTATTTGTATATTCTTGTCACTGATACGTTTCCCTGTTCCAGTAGCGCAATATGACATGAATATATTTACTCAATTACTGGACTTAGGTTGGTCTTGTTCTTGATGTTGTATTATACTTCTACTCCACACATTATTTTTAGACAGTAAAAAAGACAGCGGTTTTTAAATATAAGAAAATCTTTACCAATTAAACCATTTTGATGTTGGAATTAAGCTCTAAATATATCAGTTAACTGCTACTTTATTCTATACAACAGTCACAAGATTGTTTATTTGTAAGTAAGTAAAATATTAATTCATTAATATTTTATTTAAGGATGAGATGAGAAATACTTTACATATTTAGTAAATTTGTTTGTTACAGCAGTTTAAATGATCGTGAAATAATAATATATTATTAACACCTGGACAATGACTCTCTCCCGCACATATATTGTATTATGAAAGGAGTTACATGGAAAGGATGTGGGACCTATGGATTCTTCGACATTCAACATCCAGACTGACATCGAAATAACATGTAGCTCAGTGTTCCAACATCTGCAAGAAGCAACTGCTAGCACAACTAGACATTGACGAGGTACAACACAAATGCTATCATAAGGGGGAGCCAGGAAGTCAGGTCAGGGGGAAATATCATCATCCCCAAGAACAACTGGTATGCTGAATGCCAGAGCAGCTGTCCTGAAAGTGAATATCATGGCTAAGCTGGAAATCTGGACCCTCTGTGGAAAATTACAAGACTATGTGAGTTACCCTCAGAAAGTCTACTAGAAGATGTGAATGCAGCACAATGGATAATCCCTACTGTGACCATCACTGAAACCAACCAGCTGATCTATACCACGGCAACAGTGATCTTTGAGATGCTTGTGTCTAAGATAAACTAGGAGCAGTACCCTTCGTGGAAAAGAAGACTAGAGGCTAAGATCAAGGCAGCATGGAGGGAAGTCAGCCAGCTATCAGAGCTGCAGAAAGGTGTAATGTCTATACCTGAGGCCTGAGAAACTCCCAAGCAAAAGCCAACTGCTTGAAGAGGTATACCAGAGACATGGAACCCAGGAGAATAAACCAGATGCACTCCACTGAACCATACAAGGTGTACTCTCAGTGGCAGGGGAACAATATGAGAACAGCACCACCAAGGCTTGAGAAGGAGCAATACTAAAAATCATATGCACATTGCATTCAGTTGTAAAAAACAAACAAACAAAAAAACCCACATTTATTGCCATTTATACTACCTCTGCTCACTGTAAATACCAGATTGTTATTCATTTTATTTATATTTCTTATTTCTATCTTTTATTATTTATTATTTCAGCACCTGGAGGGTGGCACCAACAAAATTTCACTGTATTGCGCAATGGCAATAAAGATATCTTATATCATATTGGAGAAAGATGCAACGTACAACAACAATGCTCAGTGGCTACAGGATCTAAAAGCAGACCACAGTAACCTCCTTGAACAGGATCCAGTAACCATCAGAGTGTCGGAAATCGAACAGAGTCTCAAATATGAAGAGTTGGACAGCACCAGGCCCTGACATGATTCACACCTACTCCTGAAGAAGCTAACTACACTCTATGAGTGCCTGGCAGCACAAATTAACCAGCTGCTAATGGCTAAGACAGACCTGGAATGGCTGACTAAAATGCCGGACAGTCCTGATCCCCAAGGATCAACAGCAGGGACCAGTCTCATCCAACTAAGGTCCAATAACCTTCCTAAGTACAACATGGAAGTTCCTGTCAGGCAACATAGCGGCTAAGATGAACAGGCACATGCTGAATTCTTGGGCCCAGAAAGGAACTGGCAGAAACACTAGTGGGCAAAACACCAGGTAGTGGTACATAGAGCAGTTACTCAAGACTTTTAGACCAGATTGGCCAACCTGTGCACCACCTGGATTGACTACAAGAAAGACTGACAAATGCCTCATACATGGATCCTGGAATGCCTAGAACTGTACAAGACCCTAAGATCCTTCATCAGGAATTCATTAGGGATGTGCAAAACAACACTAGAGGCCAACTTCAAGTCAACTGAACAAGTCAACATCAAGTGCAAGATATACCAAGGAGATGCTCGGGCCCCTCTGCTGTTCTGTGTAATGGGCCCCATTACAGAGGGTGTGATGAAAGATAGATAGATAGATAGATAGATAGATAGATAAATAGATAGATAGATAGATAGATAGATAGATAGATAGATAGATAGATAGATGGATGATAGATAGATAGATTAGATAAATATGATAATAAGATAAATGAAATTAGATAAGATGTGCTTGGTGAATACCTCAGGCAGCAGAAACTCAAGGAAGAAGAACAGCAAGAACAGGAACCATCATGGAAGGACAGGCCGCTGCATGGCATGTACCACCAGCGCATAGAAGAAGTGGCTATCGACAAATCCTACCAGCAAAGCTGGGCTGAAAGACAATAATCATGGCAGCACAGGAACAAGCTGTAAGTGCAAGGTTGATAGAGGCTGGGGTCTACCACACCAGGCAAGACCCCAGGTGCAGGGTGTGCAGAGATGCCCCTGAGACAATCCAGCATACAGCACGGTGCAGGATGCAAGCAGGGCATACATGCTATTTTTTCACTGC